>JADLZK010007278.1:0-81802 GCA_015847255.1 Hyparrhenia diplandra
AAAAAAATAAACTACTCACACCTATACTCCTGAAGAACACTTACAAGTTCAGAAGCCAGAAAGATAGTTATTTACATAACCACGAACACGGTTACTTACCCCATTTATCTGAAAGGATAGTAACAAAAAGGAAAAAATAGCTACACAATGTAGCAAAAAGAAGAGCGTAGGCATCTATTCCTTTTAGCCAGAGTCTGGCTTTTTTTGTTTGGGAAGCATCAAGCTGTCTAAGATGGATCTTCAAGAAGACAGCAGCTCACCGCGAAGGTTCTGGACTGTGACCAGCCTGCAGAATCAATGGGCCATTTGGCTTCCTGCCAACAGAAGCGATTTTCTGACATGGTTTTCCAGCGGCAATAAGCAGTGTAAGGGCAGCCCGTCTTTCTTGAATCAAGAAGGTCAGGAAGACACAGAGTGCCACATCTTTTGCCTTGATGCTGTTTTTGTTTCCTTGTCATAGGATTCCGTGGCGAGTGTTAGACATGGGTATGCACCTTCCAAAGTTGTTCACATGGACCTGCAATACACAGTTTGGCCAACAACTGAAACCTAAAACAATAGCTTAGTCAAGGAATTCTGGTACAAGAAGCCAATGTTTGAACTCCATTGTGATGCAATGCTATAATGGAAGGGACACTCAAATTTAATACCGATATGTTGTCATAAAAATATAGCAGCTGATACCATTGAAGTAATAGCAGGACATGGAAGCAAAGCTCATGGGTATAAATCCGTCACTGGGGTTGCAAGAGGGTGAAGAAAAATGCATACCTGATCAAGTATAGAGCGGCAATGGCACCTTACTGATTGTCACTAATTTGTTCAAATATAGGTACCTGATGGGGCTTGTTATCAAACAAACAACAGTGGAATAAAAGATAGCTACACTACATTCAAAATTTCAGAATCCAACAAAATGTGATTCAGTAGGACAACCACTGGACATGCAAAAGCTAAGAACTAAATATGATTCATCTTGCAAATCAGCAGATGGGAGAATAGACTTGAGATAGAGTGAATCGACATTTTAACATACTGTAATGAAGAAAAATAAACTACAAAGCAACATGTACATTTGACTTAGGATATATATATGACTGGTGCCTGAAAGAAAATGATTTGCCAATAGGCAACTCATGTAAAAATATTATTAACCTGGAGACTGCATAGGATAGGGATATGTAGTACTCCATTAAGTTGTTGATTCTGTATATAGTAATAAGTCAGCAGTATATACATAATTAATACTGGTGTGCTATCCATGTATGATTGGGTCCTTAGAAACAATTATAGAAAGAGAAGACTTGCACAAATCCTTTTGGCCTTGTATCTGGTCAATGCATATGAGCATAACTGCATGAGCAAGAAAATGTATAGAATCAGCTCTTGTCCAAGGTAAGATCACAACATGTTGACATTTGCCAAGAAACAGGATGGATGCATAAATAAATATGGAAGTGCTTAACATTTGATCCTCTTTTAGACTATAAATAAACAAAAGCTTCATGTCTCTGTACAGTTGATTCACAACAGGAAGGTAGGATCAATATGGAGGGGAGGAGCTTTTTTTAAGGACTTTTTTTTGTTGGGGGGTCAGGATGGGGGTGTAAGATAAATCAATATCTTTTTCAGTATGCATGACTATTATAGGCAAATAGATTGATTACTTGGATTAGGAAGCATAAATGATTAAATTCAGCAAGACTTGTTAGGCTCTGGTGAGAGATCATCATCCATGCACCCAATCAGAGATTCCAGGTTTTTTTTTCCCATAATAAAGGGAGCAGTTGACAATTTAAGTGTAGCAAACTCATACTGACACACAAAAATAGTAATGTAACTGAAACAATAACACGAAGAAACAAATTCACATAAGAGTTGCTGCAAGCAAAAAAACTTAAACCCTGAGTAACAGGTGATTCAGGTTTATCTCCTACCTTTTTTTGTAATAAGTCAATGGCGGGGTTTGAGTAATAGGTTAAAATAATGGCATGGCATAGATACCGTCAGTTTGTCTGCAACCCTTTTTGGGAAAACAATGACAATAATATTCTGTTTCCAGAACAATTAAGCAACTATATTTTATTTTGTTTTATTATACAGAAAACATGAGAGGGTATAAACTTACCTATTAATCTTATGACATGCATGGATCACTACTTTTTATTTCCAATGCAAAAGGAATTCATGTTTGGACTGTATGTCACCCAAGTACTGCTGTACAGACTCTGAACTAACAACTCTGATAAAAGCAGCAGTGGTATGATGTGCGACTGTTGTAGCAAGCATGGTCGTGTGAAGGTACCTGGAGGACCATACAGAAGTACCCTCCTGGAGGGATTAATAAGAACTGAGAAGAAGCGGTGTTAATATACATAATGGCAATTATCCCAAATATTACCATTGTACAGGAAAGATCAAATAGCGTAGCAGATCAAAATCTGAAAGAGGAGCTATAATTATTTGTAAGCTGAGATTCATCAATTTTTATTCGCGGAAAACTTAGAGGAGGAAGTATGAAATTGTGTTTACCTACTGAGCAACTCCTATGAAGATAGATGTTTTTTTGCCATACACAGAGATAAAACTGTAGAGGCATTGTGCAGAGCATTGTTGCCATTATATACCAAATCAAGTGATCATATAGCCCCAAGTAGAATATGTGCAAACCTTGAAGTGGTTTGAAATGGCACATTAAGGAGGCCTAATATGCTGATCCTTTCTATGGCATTTCATTGTGCTTGAGGGAGCAATATAACTGTCAACAGTCACACAGAAGCCCAGATGTTAATCTTTGGTGGGAGGAATACAAAGGGACATTTAGATTACTTCCTAAGCTCTATTTACTATGGCCATATATGCATTTTCGAAGCTCCTAGATATATGTCATCACCATGGAAAACATTCTAGATCATTTCTAGCAGTTTTACCTACAAATTGATACTTTGATAGGGCCCAGTAGGTGCTGAAAAGAAAGCACCCTCATGTGACAGATCCAAGCAAAACATTCCAGATCATATCTTCAGCAGTTCAAAACCTTAATCTGCAAGGGAAAATAAATAACAAAGGACAGTGCATACACCATGATTAATATTTATGGATAGTATCTAGCAAGGATTGTTAATAGTATTCTCAAAATTCAATAACGAGGAAGCCATGTGCCTGCAGCAATGACTATCTATACAATCATAAAGAAGCAAACTCATATGGACAAACTATGCAGCTGCAAGCATGGTTTTAAGTACTATGTAGCTGCATTGCATTTTCAAGCATGCCTGTCATTTGCATTGCAAGCATGCCTATTATGAAATCACCAAACTTGCTTGGATAAGTAAGAGGACCATTGGATTAGTATCACAGTTCACTAAACACCGACTAAATTTCGGTATAAGCAATGTAGGCGAAGCTTACCATCTCATTTTTATTTCATTTTGTACAGAGATAGGGTCATTGTCCAAAACCATCATAGGCCAAGCATCTTGTAATAATATATAAAAATGTTCATCATTGCACAGCCCCAAAACCTCAGTAGAGAACCTGCAGAGCGCCTGGAGCAAACATGGCCACAACATGGCCCGCGATAGAAAACATTTTGTTGCCTTTCTGATTGGCATTGTGCGGTGGCGAATGCGGCTAGCCGCTAGGGCACTACTCTCCAAAACCAACAGCCAATATGTTATGGTGATCATCAATGCATATGCCAAAGTGCTTCAATTTAATAAGAATAGAAAATGGAGACCATAAGAATATACTCAACTTAAATGAAACAAAAATATTGTTGTGGAAATATCCTGCGATAAAAAGTATGCATATGACAGGCATTAGCATATGCTTAGATTGAAATAGCTTATCATCAATGTTGCATGTTCAGAAATAATTTATATCCAATAGTCATTTGCTCAGGCCAAAAAGACCATAGCATCAGCACACAAACATGTGCTTTGAATTTCATTGTCGAACAGGAAGTTCTCGACATTAATGCAACATCACAAAGATGTTCATGAAAATTCAAGATGCGAGGCATGAAATGAAATTTTGAGAAAGAAATGTTACCACATACAGATCTAATGAGATTTAAAGTGTAGAGACAGATAGGTATTAGGGGAATTAAATTGTGTAAGAGAGAAGGGAATCTAGCAAATTATTAGCAAACAATAGCTGCGCTCAAATCTTGAAATAACTTTACTCTGTGACCCATGGAACCTGATGATTCAACTTAAAACAACCTATCCATAGCCCACAACAGAAAGATGGTGAGGGAGGGAGCCAAGTTATTGGGACCGGACCGATGTCGAACCGAGGCCTTCGGGTTCAATGGTTCATTGGTCCAATCGTTGAGAACGGTTGAACCGCCGGTTCAATTGTTTTTGGACCGACAATCGAACCGGCCACAAAACATTGAACCGGTGTATATATATATATATATATATATATATATATATATATAATATGATAAAAAGACAAATTTAATTGCACAACTATATAAGGTTATACAAATGTATATATATATGGAGCGACATATTTCTTAATTGGACAGATAAGTGGCTCATAACAACAACATAAGTTCCATTCAAGGCTTCCAATTCATACATATAAATATAGAGTCGCATCCAGCAACACACAACCTCGAAGGTATGTTTAATACAAAATATAGTCTCTGAAGAAAAAATACATATCAGTCAGTATTCAGTTATTCACTATTCAGAGTATTCAGCTATTCACTATTCAGAGCATGTTTCTACTTTCTACTCTAAAATAAAACTCACTGGACTGGACAAATACTAAAGCAATATATATCTAACAAATCTTAGCATATATCAAATCTTACTCAATTTACCTACAAATCTCACTGGATAAATACCATAGCAAGAGGGAGCAACGAACGCACCTACAAATCTCAATTTACCTACAAATTCTCCTTGGGGTACTCTGCACACACACGTACAGGCGATCGAATCGCTCCTGGCTCACTTAATTCATCGGAATCTTTATGCGTGGCCGGCGTCAGAGGGAGCAACGAAGTTACGAACGCACCTTCGTCAAGCTCTTGCGGCAGGAGGCTGTTGTTAGGGTGGTCATCGTCGTTGTGGAGCCTCGACGGCGGCGGCGGCGCCCGTACGTGGCGACTTGCGAGCAGACTCGTCCTTGTGGCCCGGAACCCAGGAGCTTCATCCTGAGCTTGGTTAGAGAGATTACCCCAAGCACCAGGAGTGAAGAAACTCCGAGACGGAGAGAGCGTCATCTCTCAGCACCGGGAACAGATTCTGCCTCTTCCCCGCCAGATCTACCGGTGTGACCGACGTGCCTCTTCTCCCAGCGGGAGAAGCGAGAAAGGAGGACCTGGGAGAGGAGGGCCTACAGCTGTCGCTGTGCACGCACCGGTGGGGCACCACGGCGGGTGGCCGTCGCGCCGGGAGGCCAGGGCTGGGTCGCCGGCAGGGCCTGCCCGTGCCCGGGCCGCCGCACCTGGGGGCTGCTGCGCCGGCGGCCGTGCTCTCGCGAAGAAGACGAGTGCAGTCTCTCGTCTCTCTCTGGACCTCGCAGGATGGGTGGGGAGTAGTGCATTTAAGGAATGAATGGTGCGGGAAAGTGGTTGGAGCGCAGTGAGGAGCTTGAATGCGCGGAGTTAATGTCGCGCGCGGTGGCAGGGCCGTATGGGGGCGATGGATGATGGATGGATGGATTCCGTTGATCCCTATGCGTCCGCGGCAATTGGTGGCACGGTGCCCGGCCACGCCGTGCGTGCGTCGCGTTCTGTTCTTGCTGCCTTCCACGCCGCGCCTACCCGTCGGCATGGGCCGCGGCCGCGTGTGCCGCATGCGCCCGACGTGCGCGGCTAGGCTGTGCCGGTGTGCCGCGTGCTCGACTGCGGTCTGTGGGGCCGGTCTGGTGCGTGGGAAACGGGCCATTCGAAAACTTGTGCTCATCATCTGTCATTTAAAACCTTCATTTGCCTGGAGCTTCCTCCATTTTCACCTACTCCACGTCGGATCGCTGTACGGAACTCATTTCTCAGCCACGACACGTGGGATACATGGCCCCACTGACCCTCCCTCAATCGTGTGGTACCTGGGCAAAAAAAAAAAAAAAAAAAAAAAAAAAGAAACTTCTCCTTTCCTCTCCATCTCTCCCGATGGCGACCCTCCCGTCGCTGCCTCCGCCTCCTCCAAATCCGGCCTCGGGCGCGGCGACGGTTCCACCGGTGCTCCTCTCCTCTCCCTCTCCCTCCGTCTCGATCTACCGCCACGGCTGTGTTCCAGCACGTGGCCGCCGACCGGCACCATAACCCTAGGTCGGCGGTGGCTCCCGCTGCTGCGGGCCCCTAGCGGTGGTCGCCGATGCGGGCGCGGCCGCGGCGCCATATGTGTGCCCCGGCGGTGGCCATCCTCACCGGCCATGTCCGCAGCCTCCGCGTCCCGGTGTGCCGGCTTCCACGTCGTCGCCTAACTGCTCAGCGCGAGGGGCCGTCGAGGAGGAGGAAGGCCGCCTCCGCCATCGCCTGTCGCCGTTCCTGAGGCCTCCGCAGCCTGGGACCCCACTTGCGACCGACGGCTAACGCTCCTCTCGTGCGCCCCCTCCCCCCCAACCGACCTGCGACCTCCGCCCAGCGCGACCACGCCGCCCTGATGTCGTTCCTGAACGCGGCGAAGATAAGTCTTAATCCTGCTATCATGTTACTGATTTTTGTGGTAAATGTTTCAGATTTTTTACATTTGCCCGATGATGAAGGTTGACTTAGGCCAGCCAAACTGAACTATAATGTGGAACAAAGGGATTGTGACGTTGTATCCAGACTTAGCCCTTTTACCTTTTGCTTTCTTCGATACTCTTTATCAGTTTACAATTACACGGCTCTTTACCATTTTACAGGTAAAGGTCAAACTTCTATCTGAACTAAAAAAGAACTTAGATTATCACATAGTGAACATAAAGGAGTCCTTATGAAGGTCAGTTCACATAAGTATATCAAGTCTTGGAGGTGAGCATGCCTAATCATTTGTTCTCAGTACGAAGTGTATGCTTATTAAATGCATTTCCTTTCATGCAATTTCACATGCTTTAGCCTTTCTGATTGAGCACGAAATATACTTTGGCAAATTTGTCTGTTGTTACGCAGACCAGTTCGGCTTTGATGTCCATGTTGTGCCTCATCAAAACATTGGCTCAACTGGTCAGGTTTGCACTTCACCCACAAGCTACATTGTTACGCAGACCAGTTCGGCTTTGATGTCCATGTTGTGCCTCATCAAAACATTGGCTCAACTGGTCAGGTTTGCACTTCACCCACAAGCTACATTAGTTTGATACAGCAATCGTCACTGTCAAAGAATCCAATGTTCTCCACAGGTAGTCAATTTTCATTGCCCCCCCCCCCCCACACACACACACACACACACATCATTTTTCCACAAATCTGTGAATTGATGCTCATTTATTGTGACGGATAATGGAACAAAGAAATTGGGATATTAGATAGCTCTAATGGACACATACAAGGACCTTATTTTGCACAATGGTGCCTGCTAAAAGGTTGAAAACTGAAAATGGCCATACACTGCATACTTAAAATGTGGCCCTTCCAAACCAATGCCAGTTTCTGAGGTGATGGCGGTATGGGATTTTTTTAACGTACAAATTATGCATATGTATTTCATTGTTTTCCTTTTTGTAACTATCTTATCCATATCATCATGGAAACCATATATTATTCTTCCATAGTTCAATAACATTTTTGACAATACTGTGAAGTGAAGTCTGGATGTGCTTCATCTCCCATTTTTCAGGATAAGCACAGCCAAATGTATGCTGGCCGAAGTCCTTTAAGTGTTGGTCATGCTAGGCAAGAATCAGGGAAATGGAAAACTGTAGTGCCTGAGACAATTGCGTCTGGGAGCCTAGGTGTTATGGACAGAAATTATGAGGTTGAGTACCAGACCAAAGAATAAAGGCTCAGATTTGGAGCATGGTTCTGAAATAATTAGGCTTTGCCTAACAACGGCATCTAAACAAGGTAAACTATTCATCCTTGTGATCCAATTACATACCTTGGCTGCAGTACTCCTTCAACAGTCTGATTACTTATGCAGTGTGTAGATTGGTTCTCGATATTATTTAAGAAATTGGTACAAAAATAAGAGACGTGGTTACAGTGATTTTGATGGTACCTTGATCCTGCTTCAACCTATCGTCTTTATTTATTGGCTATCCCATTTGTTTAGCCTTGACATGAATTTGAGTATCATGATCCACTTAGTACAAAATTAACCGATTACCTTATGAGACACGTTAGAAATATTCCTATTATTTTGAATTAGTGCCTACCAATTTACACCGTTGGTACGGTTGTTACGAAATCAAAATACTTGAATATGCTCAGAGTTTCCTTGACCGCCTTATCAGGTATAAAATGTTTCTCAAAAATCTCATTTCATCTTTAGTTGTCATACATAGTTAATTGTCAAAGATGATTGATATGATTTCATCGATGTGCTACGATCCTATAAAAATATTGAAATAGTATGAGCACCAACTCTAAGGCCCTCCTGAAGGGTTCACAGCAAGGTCAACAAAAGTGAGCTAAAAATGACTTATTTATTGTTTGGATTTAGTTTGTTGACCTACTTACAATTAGTTTTTTCACCCAATTTCAAGTGCCAAAAGACAGCAGCATCAAATTAGCTCTCGTGCCTATCCATGGTTACTAAACCTCAAATATATATGTTGGACCTGATTATACTAGATCAACAAGATGTTTCCCTCGTGTATACTTTTAATTTGTGGCTTCTAGAATTCTTGCCTTTATATTACTGTACACACTTCATAGATCAATGAAATCGCACTTTGCAGAATACTCTAAACATGGTACCCATGCTTCCGGCGTGTCCTACTTGATCTTAGTTGGTTCAAAATGCCAACTTAAATTGCACTCCCTATTCTTCCTCTTAATTGATTATGTGTTTGTTTTGGAGCACACTAAAGTTGCCTATTTCTTTTTCGAGCTATTCTCATGATCATATTATTATTCTGGTTTTAGTGTCATCATGCTGGACAAAATGTGGGAGATCCTATATAAAGATCTAAGGCCATTGCTCTTTGCCGCATAAATATGCACAGGCATCTTAAAAAACAAAGACATGCTCTTCCAGTACCACCATTGCTTGGAGCTCCAACCATGGTGAATAGTAGTACTACAATTGTAAGATGGCAACTTTACTGAATATGTTGCAAATTTGTACTTACGCCTGTGCTGTTGGTAACTATAATTTGTAAGAATTGTATACTGTACCTCACAAATGGTTTGGTAGGCACTTAGTTCAGCCACATATGCTATTAGTAACAATACTGAGATTGCAAAATATTTTTTTTTTCCATTGATAACTAAATTATGGATGTCACTGCAGGATTCAGGCCAAATGTTCGACACTCTGGGCAAGAAGCTATTTTATTACCTGTCACATTTATGATCTATGTAACATATGAAATGGTCCTCTTAGTTACAGGTACCCTTAATTATTAGGTCCTATGCTTCTGACAAGAATTACAAGGTTATAAAACCACCTGTATCATCATTATTATTATATACCTATGCATCATTCTTAGTTTCAGACTTAAACAACAAATGTAATATACACTGATTCATCATGTACAGACTTATATTGTATTGACTTATATTTTACACCTCTATTCCTTTCCTATTCCTCTATTTTCTCCCTTTCATGTGTTTTTTTATTCCCTTTGTTCCAAACAGGCCCTTAGAAGGTGAAAGAAAATAGGTGAAAAAATATACGTCATAAATTTTCCCTAGTCAAAAAAAAAACCGTCAGCCGAATAGCCTGACTATATATATAGCATAACAATGCCCACGCATTGCTTTGGTTAGTGCAAATTTTGATCATATAACTCATTGCCATTTTGCTTTTTGATTAGTTCACTATTCGTTTTAGTCCATCATTGTAAATTTGTTTTTTGAGCCTGTGTATATCAGTTAAATTTGGATATAAATTGAAAAAGTTAAAGTTATAGAATCACTAAGGACGTTGTCAACTTTTTCAGCTTCCTTGTTGTTATCAACGGGAATCATTTTCCATTTTCTGTTTAATGGTATGGTACATGTTTCCTGGAGCTACGTCATCAGAACGTCACACGTGCTGGTCCTCTGTTTCTTTTTTTATAGAGAACCGGGAATATGAGGAGACAATGCAAGGCTAGCTTGCCAGTCGGAAGGTACCAGCACCCAAACGCGAAAGGCTTAAGGCCCTGGGCCGGAGTGAAGGCCCAATTCTCTGTACAGAAACGTTCAGGTTGCCAGGGGTATTGTAACACGCGCGGGCGACAGAAACATGCCATATCCGAGACCGACAAATATAAAAGGCAGACGGAAAAAAAAGTTTCCTCTCTTTATTAGTAGGTATAGATTAGACCCATATGCTCATCTCACATATTCTTATGCTACGTGAAATAGTCTAGCTATTTACATGTAGCTAGTGACTACTCTCTCTCCTACTTTTTCCTTATCACGTTACATCTAACTAGCCAAATAACTTACCACTAGTGTCGGAGGCGCGCCCACGCGCGCCCGTCGCCGAGCCCAGTTCCCCAGTCCAGTATGACGATTGAAAAAATAGTGGAGCACGCAAGGTCCCTCACGCGCCAATCGCCGAGCCCAGCCCTTCACTCATCGGTCTGGCCTAGTATGGCACCTATTGAGGTCACGGCGACTGACCTTTGTGGTCCACATCCGGCTTTTTTTCTCATCTACCTTAGGTACTGTCTGACTCATTTGTACCATTTTGTTTAAAAAAAAGCAGATGGGCAGTCGACCCAAAAAAAAACATATATGACCCATGTTTGATCGATATTTTTTTCTTCCTTTTTTTCGCGGCCTCAGAGCTGGGTTAGCCTACAAATAAATATGATGTGGAAAAAAAATATTGGAAGATTGCTACCACATCATCAGATCATGGGTAAATGCAGGTACGATTTGTTTTGCGACTGAATCGCCTTCGGATTCATCTTTTGATGTGGATACGGCCGACGAAGTCTGTCGTCTCTGGCATCAGTTGCAAGAGACGCGGGCTCATTACCATGGAGTCCTCAAGAAGCTTAATATGCAGGAGATTCGACACGAAGAGGACGTACATCGGCTGCTAACAACCGTAGACAGTAAGTTAGAGCCTGATTTTAGTTTTGATTCACTCTACCTAGTTCATCCAGATGATTTTGTTTACAAAACTCTCGACATGCTTTTGATCGATTGGAGACCGTAGCCATGAGAGCCATCGACTCAGTCGGCGCGGAGGGTCAAATCTTTTTGGAGCGGCTTGAAGACATTCCGGCATGTGCTGAAGAAATCGCCATCCATGGGGCTCGCTTTGGTACTATCGCAGGTTTAGCATCCATGTCTTCTCAGGCAGGGACTGATTACTCTAGGTACTCCACCGGCTTCCGCAACGATAAGCCCCCATATAAACTTGGTAAAGCAGCTGATAGTAAGTACCATGGCAACGCCGCTGCCATCGCCAATAGGACTCCTCTGTGTATCATCCTGAACCAATTGTTCCCAACTCGTAGAGCAGATGCCTCCTAATGGTCTGAATAGTAACCTGATGATTGGGATCTTAGGTGTTTTTACACCGTAGTTTGTTGTAAATCTTATTCAATGTTTTCTTTTTTTATTTCATGGAGTATGACCGATTTATGCAATAGAGTATTGCACGTTGTTTGTAGCGTTTGGTTTGCACGTGATGAGTCTGTTTCCTGTATTTTCTTTTTTTTTTTTCTCAACAGATGCTTGTTCGTATAGATTCTTCACGGGCGTCCATCCATGGCGTGTCGCTTCATTGCTGGACATGTTAGAGAGTCGTGGTTTACCCAGTCTGACCGTGCCATGTTCACATGTACATCTGAAAAGCTATTGCAGGGTTGCACTGAGCCGTCATGTAAAACTGTTGTCCAGTCGATGGCTTGGTGATGGCTATGGTGATTTGGCCCACGAAGATCGATTGTTGATACGGAGTATGTCGTAATGTTTGATCACGGTGGTTCAAGGAAAGCGTAGCCCACTTGTTGCGCTTGTAGTCTATTTTTTATTGGCGTAACGGAGAATGTGAGTCCATTTGAATCGGGCCGAGCCATTATCTGGGCTGTTATACAGGCAGCAGACGATCAGACCCGGCCATTTATGGTTTGGAAGTCGAACGGCCATGTCTTGTTGCACGGAAGCCTGTGACCGATCTGTTTGTTGTTTATGCTGTTACCTTTCTGAAGAGTCGCCTTTGTTTCGGAGGTGGCCTTTTTACATCCAGAGTGGACGGTTCTTAAGTTGAGGCCTTTGACATTCGGTCGGGCAGAAGGTTAGAAGCTTGTCATTACGTAAAGTTAGAAGAAGACAATGGCGTTGTCTAGCAATCAGGGGAGCGGTTGTCGTCGGTCTATTGACGACAGTCTAGCACGGGTATAACCGGCTAGTAGATTGAGTGGTAGAGGTGCGCTAGATGACTAACAAGACGTTAAGCAGAACGAGCGAAGGGACAAAACATACGGGTTTTACCCAGGTTCGGCCGCCTTGATGGCGTAAAACCTACGTCCTGCTTAGATTGTATTGATTGATTGAGAATCAGTTGTCCCTCGGAGGGGATCCCTGCTCACCTTATATAGTCCGGGGAGCAGGGTTACAGGTCGGATCTAGGCTGACAAGATCTATCCTGATCGGTTACAATAGGAAAGTTTGTAGTGATTACGATAAAGCTATACAAGTAAACTATCCTGATGATCACGTCTATGCCGCAATCTCCGATGGCCACCGTCTTTTACGCCAAGGGCTTCTGTCCGTCGTCCTGGGCCGTCCTGGAAGGCCTAGCCCAAAGCAGCCCGTGAGGGGATAGGGGTTCATCCCCCCACAGCTAGTCCCCGAGCACGCTGTATGCTGCAGGTGAAGGAGTCTTGTTGCTTCGACCATCGGGAGGTGTTGTCGACCAGTCTTCATACGGTGTCGACCAGACTAGTTAAACGCCGACTAGCCTGGGACAACTCTCGACCAGCCGCCTGCGTTCCTGTAGCTTCTTCCCATTGCTTCCGACCAGTCTAGTCCTAACGAGTCCGCCTGCTGGATGCCGGGTGCTCTAATGAAAAAAATATTTTTCCATTTAGCGAAGTGTGCCCACGTTGAGTGGAAAACACTCATAATGTATGACAAAAAATGAGCACGATTCACCGTAGGTTAAGTGTGCCCACTTAGTCCCTGAGCCTAGCAGTAGGTGAGTTATCACGTACTACTAGGGTCTAAGAGAAAATTTATAATTAGTCCCCGAGTTATCGGAAACCTAACTGGCGTAGTTGTCGACCACCAAAGTGCACTCGTTCCCGTAGCCCCCAAGCATAGTTCTTCGCTTTCGAACGTAACATGCCAATGCTCGTATCGAGGACCCACCAGATGCCCATCATCGGTCAAGAGAAAATCCCGAGTGGAAATGGCTGCAAAATTTCCCTGGAACGATGGTAAGGTACAGGGTCTATGTTGATGCTCTTTTAATGCATGTTTTATGGCCATCAATATGCACATAAAAGGATAAGATTCCATATAAAATCATAATAAAATATTATTTATCTAACGAGTTCCACGAAGTTTCGATGCTCTAGTTGTTGTTTTGCAGGACTTTTTAATTTTTCACAAATAAAAGTATCAGAAATAACAAAACGGAGTATACCATTGCGAAGAGCTCGTCTCGCTGATCGAAATGGACATATCATTTGCTATATTTGGACTCGAATAAGAAGTTATCACGTGAACAGTGCCATGCGGGGCCAACCAAAAATAGCCACGTGGCCAGGCAGGTTTCCGCGGCGGGCGCACATGCGCCGGGCCAGCGCCCGAATTCGAAATCGGCCAAGTAGGGGGCGACACGTGGCCGGCGGGGGATGAAACGCACGCGCCGCTGGATCGATCGTTCGCCTCGTTTTCGGCCGGGCCAGACACGTGGCGGCCTCGGGAGCGAGGCGCGGAGAGGGGGCGCGGTCCGCCGCATTTGGGCGGCCGGTTCGGCCGGTTGTGGTCCAATTGGACCGCGGATTTCTTTCGTAAATAGAAAACAGCCGCCAGTTCATCGGTTTTGCTCGGTTGAAGGCCTTCCGAACGGTTCCCCGCCCGGTTTTCGACACATTTCGTAAGAAAAATATTTTCCCGCCATATTGGAGGCGGTTGCATGGTCAAGACGTTGGTTTTGGGGCTTGAAACAAGGAAGGCCCTCCATTTCCCCTTCTCCTTCCCTATATAAAGAGGGGCACTTCACCCAATGTAACACAACACATACTTGTGCTTCAATTTCCACATCCTCCACCATGTAGTGGTGTCCCTCTAGGTGTTCTTCACCTAGTTGTATAGATTAGAAAAGAGGAAGAGAGGAGAGGGAAGAGAGGAGGAGGAGCCGGGTTTGTCTGGATCCTTCTCAACCTTGTACCTCTACGGAGCCGACTCCTTTGTGAGTAATATCCGTGTTATATCGATGATAATTTCTTGATTATTATTTTACTAAATTCAGTGCTTCCTTTATTTTACTTACTTTGGATCTCCGTTTGATGAAGGCTCTAGTTTTTACGTGAAACTAGTTTCGTTCTCGCTAGTGTAGACATGGTGTCCGGCTAGAGTTTACCCGAGATTGCGCCCAATGCTACGGAATAGTTGTGGTAGCCCCGGGGTGATAGCTCCGACCAGGCCTTTGTAGTCCACCACGCACGTATTGGTGTTTTCGTAGAGCTTTTGGCTGGCCTTCCCCGATTACCGTTTTCTCGTCTTTTCGAGAATTGGAAAGGTCATTTGCTCGAAGTAAGTAGGGTCTAGTAAGCCCTGAACCTTGGTGTTTAGTAATCTTGAGAAAACCTTAGAGAACCCCTCTCTACCTACAAAAATATTTATTCTACCTCATCTCTTAGACGTACTTGATCCCTTCTAGTTCACTTCTCGTTCCCTGTGGAAATCGATACCCCTGAATACTCCGGGTGAAAGCTACAACGGTACTTTCCGTGCGCTTGCGGATTATCTGTGTGCGTTAAAAATTACCAACAGTCTGGCAAGCCCGGGAATCGAGGGGATATGGATGACTTTGACGAGAAGGATGGCATGCAAACGCCCTGAATCCGAACCGCGTCAGATCCCGGTCAATAAATATAGAAGATCTCGTGGGGAACCGATTGGCCCGAGATACGAGGGGGGACGCGTGGCAGAACCAGGACGCGTGCTCACCGGGGAAAGCGCAATAATGGCAACTGACGCCGCCGCCTGCCACACGCACCCAACCCAGGAAAATGGGGAGGCGCGGACCCGCAGCGCGCACGGTTACCCATGCAGCAACCCTAGGGACGCAGTCTAGGCTATAAATACCGGCGCCTATCTCCACCTCAGCTCATCCGCCTGGGCGATCGATCCTTCTTCCCCACACCTTCTCATCTCCCACCACTCGCCACTGGTGAGCTCGGGCTAGGGTTAGCGATTGCGCCGCCAGATCTCGCCTTCACCCGCGCCGCCGCCGATCGTTGGAGGTAAGCAAAGTGACGAAGCCTGAAAAAAAATTTTAGGTGGGGGTTGAAACAAAGGAGATGTTAATTTGCATGAAGATTTAATGGTGATTTTTGTTTTTGCTACAAGTAATTAACCTTAATTATCGGATTTTAGGGGCTTGAGCCCTACTAGCCCCACCGCTAGCTTCGTCACCGGAGGTAAGGAACTTGTTGATCTACCGATTGCCTGGCCGATTGATTCCAAATGTGCTTTCTTTTGGATCTAGATTTGAAGGTTCTAGCGGTTTATTGATCTTGTTCATCTTCTCGATTCACACATCCGCAGAGAGACCCACCGGGACGAGATGGATCGGCGTGCGCGTGGAGGACGCCGGGGACGCGGGGCGGAAGAGCTGCCGGAGGGCGGGGGCCGCCGCCGACCTTGGGTTGGGCTGTTGTCTTGGCGGGACGCGGAGGCCCCGTGCTCTCGCAATGGAGGACCCACTCATCCGGATGGGCCAAGAGTGGGCTGCATCTCGGTCCACCCACGAGTCCGCCCAGGGGAGCCGGTGGACGCCGGTGTGCTTGAAGAAGAAGCCGTAGCCGGGTGGAGGGTGCCGGAGGTGGAGCCGTATCCCATACCACAGACCGACGAGGCGGTGGTGTTCGAGAGCTATTTTCGGCGCGGGTTCGGCTTCGGGCGCGCACCGTTCTTCTTTGGAGCTCCTCGCCTACTACGCCTCTACAGCTCCGCCATTCCGCCGAATGCGATCCTGGACATCGCCATCTTCGTCACGCTGTGTGAGTGTTTCCTCGGCATCCTCCCCAACCTCAATCTGTGGAAATACTTCTTCTATGTCGGGTTGAAGGGGGATTCGAGGGGTCGCGCATCGCCGGTGGCATGTATGTCAAGCTCAGGGGAACCGGGCAGGCCGAGTTCCCTTCCACTCCGTTCTTGCGTGCCGAATGTGGCGCTAGTTCACGCGGTGGTTCTATCGGCGCCGCAATCAGAGGCACCCGAGATGCCGGCCGACCCCAGTCGAGTCCCGGTGAGACGGGGGAGCTAGAACGAGGAGCCCCCAGCCGACGACATGCAGCGCGTGATGGAGCTGGTGGCCATGATCGAGGAGCTGCACGTGGACGGCGTCGACATCGCGCAAACCTTCATGGAGCGTCGGACTCTCAGCCTTTGAAGCGTAGGGACCACCCTGGTTTCCAGTACACCGGGCTGAACGATGGCACCCGTGAGTTCGGTGAGTACCTGTCGACATCGGAGGTTCGGAACCGAGTGTCCAAGATCTTGCTGACGGCCGGGGTACCCCATGATGCGCTTCTTGCGCCCACGTTCCCATGCCGGGAACCCTCCGCCACCCGTAAGTAATGTCTATTGTTGACTGTATCGATTGATTGTAATGCAGATTCGTCGAAGTGCACTGAATCTGGTTCTTTATCTGCTATTTTTAGATCCATGGCATGTCGTGCAGTCGGTACTTCAGCCTGTCAGGAGGAGGAGGCCGCCGTTTCACGCCCGGGTGCTCACCGTAACGCACCGGGCCGCAAAGACTCGGGCGATGTCGAGGAGACGGGGAGGAGGAGACGACACCTGAGGGAAGGGCGAGCGGCAAGCGCCCTCGAGGATCCGTCCGTGCCAGAGTTCATCAGGCGGAAGGTGGCAGCGGGGCGACCATTCCGTCGTCACCAAGCTGAAGCTCCTCCACGCGGCACTGTGGTTTTATCTGATGAAGAACAAGATGAATGTGTTGATTCTGCGGCGTTTATGGGGTAACGCCCGTTGTTCTCGAGTCCCCGTGCAATCTATTGTTGATCTGTTGAGGTAATCTGGTTTGCAGCGATAGCCTCGAGGAGGAGGGAGAACACCTCGTGCCGGTCGCCCGCATGGCGGCGTATTAGCGCCACGGCGGAGGAGGACGCAGCGGCGGCAGCTCCGAGGCGTATTCGCGGACTACGCTTCACTGACCGATAAGCATCCTATCTGCTAACCACTATGGCTCATCTATGGATGAAAGAGTGAAACAAGAACTCCGTGGTTCATGCAGGGGCCCGTGCCTACGCTAGTGGAGCCGAGGACCCATCGCCGTGCACGCCCCGCAATGCCGTCAGCACGAGACGCGGAGGAGGGCCCTCGCCGCCAAGTACCTGTCGACGACCTGCCCGAGCTAGAAGCGCCAAATGTACAACCGGCGCCTCCGCCTACCCGCCCGGAGTCACCCTTAGATGACATCCAGTACACCGGGAGACTAAGAGATGGACGAGGAAGAGGGCTGGTATGAGGCGGCAGAGCGATCACCAAGGGAGGCTGCGCCGTACTGGTCTGACGTTGAGGAAGAGGACGAGGCGACGCGGCTGGCACGCCAACTATCCGAGGGCGCCGACCGCCCGTGTGTAAGTTCTCTTGTTGTTGTAGCTTGATGCCGTCGTTGTATATTTGACAAGCCCTCGCCTTGCGGCCGGATACGTATTGAGGAGACCCGCCGCCGCAAGAGGAGGCTGGACGAGTGCTTAGGAGGCACCGGGAGGCCGACAGGCGCGGGATGAGCTCTCCTAAGAGGGCGACCGTCTTGCCAGAGAGCGGGCGGAGCTCGAAGAGGAGAGGGACCGCCTGCTGGTTGACCATGCCGGCAACGGTAGTGCACGGCGCGCGCCGCGCCAAGACAAGAGAGGGCGGCTCTTGCCACCGCGCGAGCCACCGGAGGTCGACCGCATCCGCATGGAGCGCGAGGCTGGTTGGGTCGCTAGGACGCGCGGACGCGAGGCGCTAGATCGAGCAGCGCCTTGGCCGCCGACCGCAAGCTGCTTGAGGAAGAACGCGCCGAGCTCACCGCTCGGGAACTGAGGGTGCGTCGTGAGGCCCAAGATCAGGTGCTTGGTAAGTAACGCCTTACGATTAATGATTGCCTGTGAGCATCTTGCAAAAGGCATTAGTATTTAAAAGAAATCTCATACTATATGGACGATATGGGAGAGTATGAGGCGTCGGTGGAGACCCTGCAAAGTAGCAGCTCGTGCTAGTGAACGAGCAGATAGTGTAGGATCTGATGGAAGCCTAGAGGGGGGGTGAATAGGCTGACCCCCAAAAATCGACCTGTCAAAACTTCAGACCACCGCCGGTCTGAGAGATGCGCGGCACCGCCGCGTAAAACTGAACAAATGCATGAGACGAGAGAGATGGCACGCGCACGGAGTGGCCGGCGCGGCACCGCCGCGTATCCAAGTGGCATCGCCGCGGGTCACCGGTGAAATGGCCTCGAAGTGAATCTGAGAGCCGCGGTGCTTGTTGCTCGTGATTCACACTTGTTCCCCGCACACAAATACTTCACAGAGATATACCCGTAGTGACGTAAACGCTGCAACAAAGTAGATCGGGACGAAACCCTAGCTCACAAGAGAATATATGCAATAAAGTAAAGAACACAAGTGACACAAGGATTTATCCCGTGGTTCGCCATCGCCACAAAGGTCGGGTTACCTCCACGTTGTTGAGGTTGCCACACAGGCTTAGCTTGCCCACCGGCTAGCTTTTTCCCTCGTTCACAAGTCTAGGGAGTTAACCCTAGAGATGTGGGTAATGTATTGATTTTGTGTGAGGTTACAAACCTCCCAAGGCTGCAACACGAAGGGGCAAGCTCAAGGGCGACGCCTAGCCGTCTAGGAGCAAGCTCCAAGAGTAAAGAACCCTAGGGTTCCGGCCAAACGTGAACCAAATGCTCTTTTGAGTGGGGGAAGTAGTAGATCCGGTCTCCAATCGAAGTTTGCTGCCTTTTCCCTCAAAAATCCGTGGTGGAAAGTGAGGGATTGAGTGGGGAGCTCAAAGTGCTTCAATGGAGGTGAGAGAGAGAGCAAGAGGTCAGTTCCTGGCTGTCTGCTCGAGGTGGAAGAAGAAGTGAACCAGGTGACCGTTGTGGGAGGGGTAGAATAGGTATTTATACCCCACGGACCCAATGGTCGGAATTAAGTGTGGCACTGCCGCACTTAACACGTGGCACTGCCGCGTGGGCGCGGCACTGCCGCATCAACTACGCGGCACTACCGTGCTAGCCTGACAGCAAAGGGTGAAAACAATGTTTTGCTGGCTGATCAGGCTTGGAGTTGTGTTTTGTGGCTGGATTGGAGTTAAGAGCATTTAGTCCACATGTAGCCAAGAGTCCTAGGATCCCTCTTGATAGTACGACATTTCCTAAACTCAAGATTCAAAATATGAAATAATTTAAATGCCTTGATCCGGAAACACCACCATCTAGCACATGAGATGCCTTTGGACCTGTACATCAACTCCTTATTTTATTTCAAAGCATGTCATCTTCGTAAATCTCATTAGTCCCCTAATTCGGTGGTCATCAACGCCAAAACCCACTTAGAGCTTGATTGCACTTACAATCTCCCCTTTTTGGTGATTGATGACCACCAAATTAGAGCTTACATAAGATGTAAAGTCAAAGCGAGATTTTCGAGAACCAAGGATGTAGGAGCCTCCCCTAAATATGTGAGTGAGTTTTGAAATCTCATTGTTGACATAAGAGGTCATATTTAGGTGTGGTGAGGCCTCCCCCTAAATGCGTGAGTGAGATTTAAATTCTCAAATTGACATGAAAGTCAAGTCACACATTTAGACGGTGTGTAGGGCCTCCCCTACATCCATGGTTGTTCTTTGTGGGGTGCTCAACAAAGTGTCACAATTATATAACCGTGATACATATGATGAGAGAGACATATCAGAGCACATTCAGGGGGTCTGTCAAGAGCGATGTGCGTGGCAATCCACGCCGTGGTGCGGCACCGCCGCGCTGTCGTCTGATGCATGACAAATAGAGTTACATCCACAACACATAAGACATGATATATGGAAATAAAAACTTGCAAAGAGATGAAATACTTGAGTTTAAGCATCCAAAGATCAAACCGAGAAATAACAAGTCATAGGTGGCATTATTACATAAAATAGAGTTTCTCTCTCAAACTCACACCTAACAAATTACTCTCAAAGGATCTAAAACTGAAGCTCCATCTGCATCTTTTGCTGCACTCCTCGAAGCATGGCGTCGAAAAAGTTTGAAGTTTGACCCCTCTACTTTCTTCTAATTTTCTCCCCCTTTGGCGTTAGACACCAAAAAGATCATAGAAAAGAGAAGAAAAGAAGCAGAGTCACTCCTCACTAGAATCATCCTGATGACTGGAAGCAGTGTCCTCGTCCTCCTCCTGCGAGATAACTGCACTCCGGACCGAGTAGAGCGATGAGTAGAGCGTCTATTTGGGAATCTGGCGAGAGAAGGAGCCAGCGTGTCCGACAAGTCCTGGTCTAAGCTGCTAGTGCCTGAAAGCTCGGGAGGTCGCTTGTGGTGGCCTAGGAATAGGAGGAACCGGGAGTCCTTGCTTTCTCTCGACACTCTTGAAGGCTGCCTCACCTCCCCTCGCGCATCTCATAAGTCTGCTGAGCTGAATATGCGCAATGCCCAAAGATGGCCTTGATCCACTTCTTCACCTCGGATCTAGTGCCACTGTGCCTCCTGGGCCTAGAGCTAGAGGGCTCCTGTAGGTCCTCTCTGCCAGCTGAGGTGCCTCCAACACTAGGTCTGCCACTGGTCTTCCCACCATCCAAGCCATGGGTCTTCTCAATGTTGTAGGCTGTGTGGAAACAGTCCTTTGGGAAGATGCGTCTTGTGACCCTCTCAATGATGAACATGAGGTAGGGAGCATATGGCAAATTTCTCCTAGCATCATCCATGGCATTTGCTAGTTGCCTCCAAACAAACCTCCCAACATTGAATGTCTCATCATTTTTGAAGTGGGCTAAGAGGTTCCTAGCATACCCATTCACATCTGAGGCTGCCCCATCCTTGGGATCAATGGTGCATCTGCAGAGATTGTTCATCACATAGAAGAAATCTTTCAGGCCTTTTCTTTTCCTATCTGCTGCACTTGGCTTTGCCCAACAGTCTCTAATCACCACGTACTCAATGGGCTCAATGTCATGGATATCGGTGTAGGTCCTATGTGTAGGATCGATGGAAGCCTAGGGGGGTGAATAGGCTTACCCCCAAAAATCGACTGTCAAAACTTAAACACACCGCCAATACGGATGTGCGGCGGCCTTTGCACTGCGTATAGGCACACGGCTTCTGCCGCGTAAAACCGATGACGCAGACAGAAACAGATAACCGAGGGCCTGTCGGGCGGTAGGGCGTGGCACCTTTGCCGCGTCCACGAAGCGGCCTTTGCCGCGGGACACTTCACGAAGTGACCTCAAGGTGAATCAGCAACCTGTGAGTGTGATGCTCGTGATTCACACTTGTTCCTGCACACAAATACTTCACAGAGAGCAAACCAAATATGACAGAAACCCTCCAACGAGGTAGATCGGGACGAAACCCTAGCTCACAAGACAATATATGCAAGAATGTAAAGAACACAAGTGACACAAGGATTTGACCCGTGGTTCACCATCGCCCACTGGTGGGCTATGTCCACATTGTTGAGGTTGCCATACAAGGCTTAGCTTGCCCACCGGCTTGCTTTTTCCCTCGTTCACAAGTCTAGGGAGTTAACCCTAGAGATGTGGGGGTAATGTATTCTTTGTTTGTGTGAGGTTACAAACCTCCCAAGGCTGCCACACGAAGGGGGCAAGCTCAAGGGGGCGACGCCTAGCCGTCTAGGAGCAAGCTCAAGAGTAAAGAACCCTAGGGTTAGGCCAAACATGAACCAAATGCTCTTTTGAGTGGGGAAAGTAGTAGATCCGGTCTCCAATCGAAATTTGCTACCTTTTCCCTCAAAAATCGCTGGTGGGAAGTGAGAGATTGAGTGGGAGCTCAAGAAGCTTCAATGGAGGAGAGAGAGAGAGCAAGAGGTGTTCCGGGCCGTCCGGGTCGCGAGGAAGAAGAAGAGGGAGCCAGGTTACCGTTGTGGGAGGGGTAGGTTGGGTATTTATACCCCACGATCCCAACGGTCGAACTTAAGTGTGGCACTGCCGCATTTAACATGCGGCATCGCCGCGTAGGCGCTGCATCGCCGCACCATGCGTGGCACCGCCGCGCTAGCCTGTCGACAAAAGGTGTGAAACTTGAAGATTTTCTTTGGTGGCCGACTTGGAGTTGAGTTGAGTTTTTTGCTTTGAAGTTTAGAGCACTTGGTCCATAGGTACCCGAGAATCCTAGGATCCCTCTTGATAGTACGGCATTTCCTAAACTCAAGATTTAAAATATGAAATAATTCAAACGCCTTGATCCGGAACCATCACCATCTAGCTCATGGGACACCTTTGGACCTCAGACGTCAACTCCTTATTTTATTTCCTGCATGTCATCTTCATAAATCTCATTAGTCCCCTAATTCGGTGGCCATCAACGCCAAAACCCACTTAGAGCTTGATTGCACTTACAATCTCCCCCTTTTTGGTGATTGATGACAACCAAATTAGAGCTTACATAAGAAGTAAAGTCAAACTTAGATTACGAAGGCCAAGGATGTAGGAGCCTCCCCCTAAATATGTGAATGAGTTTTGAATTCTCATTGTTGACATAAAAGGTCAATTTCACATATTTAGGTGTGGTGAGGCCTCCCTCTAAATGTGTGAGTGAGATTTGAATTCTCATTGTTGACATAAAAGGTCAATTTCACATATTTAGGTGTGGTGAGGCCTCCCCCTAAATGTGTGAGTGAGATTTGAATTCTCAACTTGACATGAAGGTCAAGTCACACATTTAGAAAGTGTGCAAGGCCTCCCCTACATCCATGGTTCTTTGTGGGGTGCTCAACAAGGTGTCACAATTATATAGCTGTGATGCATATGACAAAAGTAACCGATCGAGCACAAAGGGTTGTCATGCATGCGACGGTTTTTGCGCGGCACGCCCACGCCGGGAGTGCGGCCTTTGCCGCGCCTATCGGGACGTATTTGCAGACGGATAACCAACCACATCATATATGACGGGATATAGAAACTAAACATGCGCAGATTACATAAAAACAGAGTTTAAACACACAGAGACCAAATCCAAGAAGTAACAAGTCATAGGTGACATTATTACATAAAATAGAGTTTCTCTCAAACTCACACCTAACAAGCTACTCTCAAAAGATCTAAAACTGAAGCACATCTGCTGCACCATCCTCGAAACATCCAGGGCGTCGAAAAAGTTTGACCCTTCTCATTTCTTCTAATTTTCTCCCCCTTTGGCGTCAAGCACCAAAAAGTTCATAGAAAAGAGAAGAAACGGCGCAGAGTCACTCCCTCTTTGGAATCATCCTGACGACTGGAAGCAGTGTCCTCGTCCTCCTCCTCTGAAATAACAGCACTAGTCTGCGCGGAGCGACGAGTAGACGTCTGGCTGGGACCTGCTGAGAGAAAGAGCCAAGCAAGTCTGAGAGGTCCCTGGTGCGATGGCTTTGGTCCCCTCGAAAGCTCGGGAGGTCGTCTTTGCTCGGCCTAGGAATAGCAGGAGGAACTGGAAGTCCTTGCTTCTCCCCAACACTCTTGAATGCCTGCCACACCTCCCTGCGCATCTCATAAGTCTGCTGAGCTGAGTATGCGCAGTGCCCAAAGATGGCCTTGATCCACTTCTTGATCTTGGATCGAGAGCCACTGTGCCTCCTGGGCCTAGAGCTAGAGGGCTCCTCTAAGTCCTCTCTGCCAGCTGAGGTGCCTCCAGTAGTGGATCTGCCACTAGTCTTCCCTCCTTCTAAGCCATGGGTCTTCTCAATGTTGTAGGCCGTGTGAAAACAGTCCTTGGGATAGATATTCCCTGTGACCCTCTCAATCATGAACATGAGGTAGGGAGCATAGGGCAAGTTCCTCCTAGCATCATCCATAACATTGGCTAGCTGCCTCCAAATGAACCTTCCAACATTGAAGGTCTCATCATTCTGAAGTGAGCGGGAGATTTCTAGCATAGCCATTGATGTCCGAGGCTGCCCCATCCTTAAGATCAATAGTGCACCTGCTAAGGTTGTTCATCACATAGAAGAAATCCTTTAGACCCTTCCTTTTGCCATCGGCTTCCCTTGGCTTTGCCCAAGAGCCCTCGATCACCTTGATCTCAACGGGGCTCTATCTCATGGATATCGGTGAAGCGCCTGTGATCAGCCCCAAAACCAAGGATCGACAGGAAGGTGACAAAGTCAACCCCTGTAGTGTCTCTCCGTGAATCATCCAGTGGATAGTGTCGGCTTGCTTGTCCCAATGATAAGTGGCACGGAACTGACTCAAAATCTCCTCATTCTAATCATGCTTGAAAGCCATGATGTCAGTCAGCTCGAACCTGTCACAGGCCTCAATTGCCTCATTGAAGGCATCCTCCTCCTTCTCTGCCATCCTCTCAAAATCAATATAGTGCACAGTGGTGATCTTGCTCTTGGCTGAGTGAAAGAGGACTATCATATAGAAGTTTGAGTGAAAAGCCACCCAAAATCTCTCATCAATGTCTTCTGTCTTTTCATCTGTATAGAGGTTGTAGGCTCTAGCATCTGCCACTTCCCTCTGCTTCCTGAGGTAGCTCACAACTGGGATGGGCTGAGTATTTGCAGGGGCTGCCATCTCAAAGACACCCTCCACTGGCACCATGTAGCTATTGTCATAAATGGATAGGTGCTCAGGAGTGCCTTGATCACCATCAGGCACAAAGGTGTACCCATACTGCTGCTGCTGCTCCTCAGTGAGTCCAGCTGACCCACTGCTACTACCTGTTGCCCCTCTGCTCAAATTCTTCCTGCCACGGCCTCTCTTCTCAACAACCTTGACCCTCATCTTCCTCTTGCCATGGGGATCACCTCCAGGATCCATCTATGCACAAGATAGGATTTTGGTAAGAAACTGCATAAGATAGAGTGTATAGTGGTCAAACATATGTAGGAGAAAGATTAGGAAGATGAAACTTGATGTGATGAGCAAGCTGTCCAGGATGAAACCTGGGCTGCACGGCACTGCCGTGCAGGAGGCACGACACTGCCACGCATGCACGGCACTGCCGTGTCATGCACGCGGCACTGCCGCTCCCCCTTGCTCAAAGCATCAAATCTCATCTGCCAAATACTTCTAATACATCTATTCGACACAATTTACATTTCTATCACAATTTCGAGAGCCAAATCATGAAATTAGTGCATTTTTCCCATGGATTGAAAAATGAGCATGAACTAGAGTGAAAATATTCTTGATATTTGGAGTCAAATTGATTTCCGGTTCAATCAAGTAGGTGATTTGAGGGATATTTGCTGTTGGAAGCAGCTAAGAACGATAAAGTTCTATTTGGGGCGGCAATGCCGCGCCCTCCCCTAAATCACCTAAGTCATGGAAACACGAAATCCATTGATTCCAACCTTCTAAATCATTTCACTAGAGTTCATACATCATTAGGGAACATGAATCCATGATCAAAAACGCACATTGCATAGACCGGGCAAGAAATTTCAAGGCTAGGGTTTGGTTACCTTCGTGGATTGAGGAGAGAAGAGAAGAAACTGCTCGGGAAAGGGAGCGGGGGCCGGCCGGTGACGAGCGGGAGGGTCGGCGGGGCCGGGCGCGGCGCTAAGCTGCCGCCGGGGCGCGGTAGCCGGAGTGGCGTCGCGTGCGGAAAGCGGCGGCGGCACGTCCTTCTTCACGAGAGAGAGAGAGAGAGAGAGAGACCGGCGCGAGAGAAGTGTCGGGCGGAGGAGAGAAAGAGAGAAACCGGACGGGGCGGGGGTAGAAAAGGAAAGAGGAAAAACTTTTGGCCCTATACCGGTTCGGACCTGACTGGACCCGAAACCCTAAGTGCGGCCTTGCCGCATGAGGGCGTGGCAATCGCCGCGTGCTGCGGCGGCCGCCAGTGTAGACACGCGGCACTTGCCGCTCGGTCGATCATCCCGAGAATATATTGCCACTTTCCGACTTATTTCTCCTCAAACTTGATCATAGAGACACCAAGATTCATTGCCGGGACAGATCATCAGTACAAAACTATGGCATTGAATCTCGGATTAGAATTTGAAATCCTTTTGAAACACAATATGAAAGTTTTCACAAACCTTTCCTATGTCGATCTAGTGTCTCAATCAAATTGCAGGTGTGTGTTGACACCTGTTATAGCATAATATTACTAGTCAACTAAACATGAAATAAGGGCATAAAATGAATAGTCACATAGACTAGGGGCTTCACTAACATAGTTCCACAAGTTTTGGTGATTTGTATATTTCAGGGGACTAAACAGGGGAAAAGCCTAGAGTTTGCAAGACATATGAAGCATAAACATGTTACAAACATATTCCAAGATAGCAACATTGCAAAGAGCTCGTCGTGATGATCGAAACGGATATATTGTTTGCTATATTAGAGTCCGTAATCAAAAGATATCGATTGCAGAGCGAGTTCACTAAAACGGTCATAACTTTCTCATCCAGGACTCTGTTTCCTGCAAAATACCAGTCATTACAAAGCTATCGACAAGATCTACGCACCCACCAAATTTGAGCCCATTGTGCCACAGGGGACTGGCGGCCGCCAGCCTTTTAGGCCGCCGGCCGTGGGGAGATTGAGCCCAACCGTTTCAACTTTTTATGTCGGTTTGTAACCGACTTTGAGGTTGTATCTACACCGTTGCCAAGGTCGGTTTGATCCAAGGGCTATCGTTCATCGCCAAGGCCTATATAAGAAGACCCCCTGACCCCAGGGCTAAACCCTAATTCATTATCAATTCATTCTATCTCATTATCTCTCAGTTGTAGAGGGGTCCCATGTAAGGATCATCTCTCTCTAAGGGATTAGTGAATTAGAATGTAATTAGAACTAGAACTAGAAGAGTTAGCATTTAAGAGAGGATTAGAACTCATTAGTTCTAATCTTTAGAACAAGAGAGATAGAGAGAGGGAAGGGATCGGAGGAAGCACCGGCCTGTCGGTGCTATCTCCATACTTGTACCTCGGTGGAAGTTAATCTACATGTAGAGTTACTCTGGTAATCTACTTTTTCTTTTAGTAAGTAATATTGTTTATAATTATTCTTATTGGTCTACGAGTCTCTTTTGAGTGCTTTAATCTGGTACCTAGATTAGAGTAATATTCGTAGTGCAAACGTGGTGTTTGGACTCGGATATCTCATTAGATACACCCTACCTTCCGGAGCGTGGTAGATCGTGGTAGTGACAGTACCATTGATTCCTTTGGATTCCACATCCCGTGGGATAGGACACGTAGGACCTAGTTACTGGGGGAATAGTAAGTTTCGGCCTTACTTTCCTTTGAGTACATCCCGATAAGAATACTATCAACATCACTTACCAAATTAAGATTTAGCTATCTTAGTAATCCTCTCTATACCCTCAACCTTCTTAAGTCTTGTGCTACTCCGGGTTAAGAATAGATCATAGTCACCCTCACCCGTTTCCCTGTGGATTCGATATTTAACCCTCTCCCGGGTGAAGTGCTCACCGGTATCCGTGCGCTTGCGGATTATACAAATTATAAATATTTCTGTGGGCTTAGCAAATACCAACAGTGTGCTAGAATTCAAACCAAGTTACGAGAATCGAGTATATTTAGCTCACTACGCAAAGCACAAAACCTTGACTCATCGAGAGGCTTGGTGAAGATATCGGCTAGTTGCTTTTCGGTGCTCACATGGCTTAATTGCGATATCTCCTTTGAGTTCGTGGTCTCTCAAGAAGTGATGACGGATGTCTATGTGTTTTGTTCTAGAGTGTGCTCTAGGGGTTATTTGCGAGTTTGATGGCACTCTCGTTGTCACAAAGAAGAGGTATCTTTGTGAAATGACATCCGTAATCTTTTAAGGTCCGCTTCATCCAAAGTAGTTGAGCAAAGATGCACCGGCCGCAACATACTCGGCCGGCGGTGGAAAGGGCTACACAATTTTGCTTCTTAGAGCTCCAAGACACCAAGGACCGTCCAAGGAATTGACATGTCCCCGAAGTGCTTTTTCGATCGTCGCTATGAAATCCGCTATTGCACGAGATTTTATGGCTGATCTGCGTGCTCGTAGTCGATGCACGAATTCATTCAGCTCGGCGGCCCATTTGCCCACTACGCCTACTGACTTCACCGTTCTGAACGAGCTTCTAAGGGTTGAGAGGAAATGACCCGAATCTTGTGTGCCTGAAAATAGTGTCTCAACTTTTGGCTCGCCATCAAGACCGAGTAAGCTATCTTCTCCGATTTCGAGTAATTAAGCTTTTTCTTTGCCGAAAAGGGCTTCGGATACATAGTAGATAGGAAATTGGTTGAGCTTGTTATCATGCTCTTTCTCTTCGACCGGGATGCGCTTTTATCGCAACCGGTGATCTTTGCTAAGTATAACAATAGAACCGCCTTTGGGGATGGTTTCAACATGGTTGTCAAATTGGAAAGATAATCTTTCGTGTCTTGAAAAGCCCTTTGCTTTCAGGCCCCCATTCAAAATTTGTGCTGTCCTTGAGCACTTTGAAGAAAGGTAGACCTTTTTCGGTGACCTTGAGATGAACATGCTAAGAGTCGCTAGTCGCCCCTGTGAGTCATTGGACCTTCTTTCGGGCCGTCTGGGGGCTTCATGTCTATGATGGGCGTGATCTTGTCTGGATTCGCCTCTATGCCCCTGGCTGACACTAGACATCCCAACATCTTGCCCTTTGTGATGCCGAAAATGCATTTCTCCAGGTTTAGCTTGAGCCCGCTTCGCCTTAGATTCGTGAAAGTTTCTCTTAGGTCGCTTATATGTGATTCTTTCGAGCTGCTGATTACCACTATGTCATCTGCATAAGTTACCAGATTTTTCTTCTTCTTTTGCTCTCTAAATACCTCATCCGACATTCTCGAGAAAGTGGATCCGGCGTTCCGTAATCCCTCGGGCATTCGCTTGAAGCAATTGGTCCCCCCTGGAGTGATAAAGCTTGTCTTCTCCTCGTCTTCTGGATTCTAATGTATCTGGCGATATCTGGAAAAACAGTCGAGCAGACTCATTCTCTCACAACCTGAGGCCAAGTCGATCAAGGTGTCTATTCTGGGGAGAGGGTACGGATCTTTCGGACATGCCTTGTTTAGGTCGGTGAAATCTATGCACATTCTCCATTTTTGATCTTGGGGTCGGATGTTTTCTTACGGACCATAACCACGTTTGCTAACCATTCGAGATATTATCTTGGCCTGATTACCCTAGCGTCCAGAAAGTCTACGGACTTCGGCGCATTCTTGGCGCTTCTTTCTTCAAATAGCTTCCTCAACCTCTGCTTCTTGGGCTTTATGGTTGTTGCTACGCTCAAATTGTCTTGAGCCAAACTTTGGCTTACTCCCTTTAGGTCCTCAGCTGACCATGCGAACACATCTGAGTTAGAGTCAAGGAAGCTGGGCTACCTCGTCAGGTTGAAGCTCGGAGCCAACTATGATTTCTCTTTCGGGTCCTGTAGTGGATAACGGGACCCTTTTTGTGGATTCGGCTGTTTCTACTTTCGGCCCTCTTAATCTTTTGGCCTTGGGCTCCGGCTCTTCTTTCTCATCGTCCTCTCTTTCGGTCAATGTCACCTCGTTGATCATCTTTGTAAACGGTATCGGCTTCACATCTATTTTCCAAGTCTGCTTCACGATCTCCCAGACGGTAAAGACCGAAAGGGGATGGTATCTTCATACATAAGAAACTTTGCTTAATAACCGCATCAAACTTTCTTATGGTGCCTCTGCCGAATATTGCTGTGTAAGGATAGTCTATGTTGACTATGTCGAATGTGATTATCTTGGTTCGGCATAGTCCAACCTCGCCGAAAGTTATCGCGATGTCTTTCTTTCCGATAGCGTCTATTCTTTTTCCTCCGAAACCGAATAGAGCGTTGCCCGCTGGTTACAGCGTCCTCCGTTCCATGTTCATTCATTGGAAGGCCTTGATGAACAAAATATCTACTGAGCTTCCATTGTCTACCAGGATATCGTGGAGTGTGAACTTATCCACATTTGCAGTTGCCACGAATGCGTCATATACTCTGCGTGGATACCTTTGTGCAGTTTTATGCTTGCCACAAGAAACCCAAGAAGATTCGGGATGAAAGGACAGATGAGCATTGCATTGTCCAGTTCGGTGTGTACACCTTTATACCCAAGAGCAACATTCGTCTAGCTCCGGCGTTTTGTAACAAATGGTCAAAATGGACGGAGTATTGGTTCTATGCCCAAGTCGGTGGCATGACCGAAAGCCGAAGCTTCGAGCACCGGTGCCCCTCGAAAGCGATTCTCTTGTCAGCCGAATGATTCCGATGCAAGGAAAATGCCACGCGGATTACTTTGAGAACGCTGAAGGGGATGCCGAAGCTACCCTTGCCTTTCTGGCGACTTTGGCGAAACAAAGCACTCGGGACCTTGTGGAAGAGTGGATCGCTATGGAAGTTCGGCCTTTGAGCGTGAATGTGCAATTTAATATCGATCCCATGGACTGCAGCTACGAGACCGTCCATGTTGAGGCTAGGCGCCCATTACGTTTTCATTCGGACAAAGATTTCGTCAATTCGGTCATGGAAGAAGCGAATGTGATTTTAGGCATTGTGACCGATCGTGAGTACAAGATGGTTGAAGAGATTGTGGGGAACAGAGCTCGTATCAATCGAGGTTTCGACGCGATGGAAGTGGCCTATCCGCCCCGGCTCACCCCCACCGAGGCCAAAGCCGAAAGGCTGGCCCGAAAGCCCAGCCATCGGGGGAAAGAAATCGCTAAGGACTCGGCTCCCTTTGAGCAAAGCAAGAGGCAGAGGACTTCCCTACCCCGGACACCGAAAGAAGACATGGACGTCTAGGTAGGTCGCTATATGGCTAGGGTACCGGGTCGGCGCAGCCGAAAGGTTACATTCGGTCGCACGCGCACATTCGGCATTATTACATCCGCTTCGGTACATAGCTTGTTACCTCGCAGTTTTGCTTTTGAAGTTTCGGCAATTTAATTATCTTACCTTTTGTTGTTTTGCGCCCAGTTTTGTTCCGACTGGGATAATGCTTTTTAATCTTTGTTTCGAGCGGGTAATTTCGAGCGACTCGGAGGATATGGCCTCGAAGCAGGTGGTGAAGGATCCTCGCGAGACTCTCAAGGAAGCCGATGACACGGTTTCCCTTGGGCCTACCGCCGCGGCGATCAAGAGGTCACGGGAGTCGGCTCCATCTACCGCTCCTATTTTAAATGCTTCGTCAGTCCTGCTCCTCCCAAGAAATAGAAGACCGGCAAAGGAAACCCTTGATTCGGCTCCTGTTAAGGCTTCGGCCTCCACCTCCAAGGGTGCTCCGGGTAAGTCTCGGTTTTATCGGGAGTTCATCAAGACTTCCGGCGTTTTTAACGGGTGCTTATTCGGCCATGGGCTCCTGTCATTTGGAAAGTGACTCCAGTGATTTTGGTGAGACCGTCATATACTCGGGTTTTTTAGCTCACCCGAGGAGCCGAGCCCTCGGCGAGAAAAGACTTATAAACTTGCTTGTTGTTTAGGGGCATTCTCGACGCGCCGGGTGGTGGCGAATGTGGACCCACGAGCCCGGCCTCTTCTTCCTTCCGAGGAGGGGGTCGATTCGGCACCGATTGCTCCGGCTCCTTCTCTCGCCCCTCGGGACGGAGAAGGGCTTCTTAAAATAGAGCCTCGAAGCTGTTCGAGGCCCTCAACTTTTACGCCACGGGGTAAGCTTTTTGCTCTTTACGTTTCGTTTTGTGTTATAGCATTCGTGTTTATTAACCTTTCGCTCTTTATGTTTTTGCGCAAATCAATGCTGGTTGCCGGGACCTAGAGAAACAATTCGGGGGCAAGGTAGCAAGGCCCTTGAGGCCGAAAGCCAAGTCCGAGAAGGCTCGCAAGGACTTGAAGGCGCCACCACCACTCGAGCTAAAGCCGAAACCCGGGCGAAACCACCGAGAAGCGATCCGCCGAGCCTGGGCGAAGTTTGGATGCCGAGAGGAACCGCAACAGGCGGTCACCCTTGCCGCCCGGCGAAGCTAAGGCTGGGGTTTCGGCCTTGCGGTAGTTGCTAGTTTCCTTCGGTGATGAGGCTGTCCCATTTGCGCGGGGCTTGGTTATGGGGAGACCCTTCCCTGGCTCGTCCAGGGAGCTTAGGGGTTTGGGTGCTTGGGTGGATACCGAGGAGGCTACGCCTCTCTCGAAACCCTCCGCGCCTTCGGCACTGCTCTCCACGAGCTCAAATGTGAACACCTTGAGGCGGTGGAGCCGAAAGAGGATCCCTCTAATTACTGGCGGACGCCGGCCCCAGTCCTTGCAGTGGCCGGGAAATTTTATGATGGCTTCTGGCGGCGGTGGCGGTAGGGATCTCGCCCCTGTTTTGCGCCGCCCGAATCTCGGGCGAATGTAAGTTTACCCGTAATGAGCCATTCGAGCATTATATTCTCGAGGCACATTCGTTCTTTATTATGTTGTTAATGGGTGAATCTTTTTTTGTAATGAACGACGAAGAAGGGGAGATCCAGGCTAAGGTGAACGCCTTTATTGCGGAGCAGAATGGCCAAGCCCCCCGTGACCAAACCGCCAGCCCCTCCATTGACGTCGGGACGTCTTCACAGGAAGCCCCTACTACAGAAGCTCATAGGGTAGAGAATGTTTGAACGACTTGCTTTGGCCTGAATGGCCCGTTGTTGTAATGAAACATGTTTTAAACTGTTGTCAAATCTTTGACAGGTTCCCGAGGAGGGGGACCTTTGATTTTATGGATGATGTTCCTCTGAAAGTCGAGCGTGATGGTTTCGGTGTGAGCGGTGCCTCGTGGCGCAGCTTTCGGGAGAGATTCCCCGAACGGATGAATGACTTTTTACGTCACGGCGACGAAAGATTGCCCGTAGTGGGCAATTAATCCATGATTTTTGGAGCAATTTTGTCCCTTCCGAGAGACAAAGAAACTTAGTTCGTGGCGTTGTACTGGAGCCGAAAGTAGAGGCCGAAGACAAAACCGCCCCACTTCCGGCTCCTAGGTATCGATACTGTAATTTTAGGGACCTTGGTCTGCATCGAATGTGAAAGTGACGACTCGGGTGTTTTTGTTCTCGGGCAACACTTCTTTCGGTATGTATGGGTTTTCGTTTATCGCAAATGATTATCTTCTTTTAAGAAACCCCCTCCCCCCTTTTGCGAGGGACAAAAATCATACGATCAGCCGAAAGCGTTTTCATAGACTCAGTGTAAAGGCCTTTTCATTTCGTTTATGGTACATTCGTCCCATCGAGCGCTACGATAACTTATCACGCCTTGCGGCGCCGAAAGCTATCTCGTTTTACATTCGGCCATCTTGGACTGCAGCTTTTCACGGGTTACGAGCTAGCCGGTAGATGAGACTGGGGTTTCCCTTCATATCCGGGGCGTTTGAGGCCGAATCGAAGGCTTGACATTGTTACGTGGCGAGGTTCAGCGAGATATGCCAAGCTTCGGTGCGGAGCTTGCAACCTTCTTGTACACTCGACCGGCTTCGAGTTGCATCGACATCTTTGGTGGAGATGAACTCGTGCGAGCTCGAATGCTATGTTAGGTTTTACCAGAGCATTCGGTGCTTCTCCTTTCCGATGCTCAGGCGGGTTAAGCTAGCCATATGCTGAAATCCCGGTAGTTTCGGCCACCTTGAGTAATCGCTGATGTGCCTGAGTTGGTTGATGCACTTTTTGCGCAGCTCTCTTAGGGTTTGACCGGAGAATTTTTACGTGGTAGACTTGTCCTTTGACAAGCTCTTTCCTAGTAGTAGCTTGCGGGCAAGCCGTCGAGCCTGTTCGACATTCCCCCTCTCTCCTTGAATGGCCGAATGCTACCATCGCCTTCCGACTCCTCTCAATCCTAATGAGCCGAAGCTTTTTGAATTTGTGTGGTCCCTCTTGCATTTTGTTTTTGGTGGCTCTTTGAGACTTTCCCTCTACAGACTTGTGGCGCTTCTTGGGGAAGGGGTGGCCCTTGGGTGTTGTTTTATAGTGGTTTTGCCTGTCCTTTTCGAAATCTTGGGCCTTTATTGTCTTGATTGTTCTAGGGACGGTCATTATGAGGTTGATTTAGGAACCTTATGGTGTGTGCTCGTGCACCTTTTATTGATTGGATGTACCTACCTTAGTCCTTTCGGATTTAGTTGGGCTTTTTGCCTTGGTTCGTTCTTTAATGTTTTAAGTCGGGATAGCTTAAGCTTTCTTGCCTTGGCTATTTGCTATGGAAGTTGTCACTTTTTGACTTCCTCCGGACTTTCGGTCCTTTTCGACCTTGGTCTTTTCGGCTTGTTTGCCATTGTTTGTCGATCTCTTCAAAGATATACCTTTTCGAATACGTTGATGCGCCGAATATATCAAGTGTGTCTTAGACACTTCTTGTTTTCGGCTCTCTCTTTCGTCATTGCTCTGTGTTTGGGGAAAAGGAACCTTTATAAGGGGTTCACGACCTAATGTTTCCTGGTTGCCTCGTTAAAAAACCTCACACCCCCGAAAGGGCTTCCCCTGTGAGGAAAAAGAGCGCGACCCTACTGTAGCTTCGAACTTTACTTATTACAATCCCAAATGAAAGAAAAACAAAATTACAACCCCCGTCTTAGGGAGCATTAGATCACGCATAGAACCCGCAGAGATTGTCCGCATTCCATGTGTGCGTCGTCTCGTCGCCTTCTTTTCGTTTTTCAGCCGAAATACTCGGGCTTGACCATGCTTGCGACGACGAAAGGGCCGTACCATTGGGATTGCAACTTGCCTTGCTTGTCCGTGCGTCGAATCAACATAAGGTCGCTGGGTAGATGTTCTTTCGTAAGACCTTCTTGTCCCGCCAGACTTTGTGTTTCTTTGTGATAGTTGTCGAGGTTCTTCGCCGCCTGCAACTTTTGAAACTCAGCTGTGTCAGCATCTACAAACCTTTGAATTTTGGTTACGTCGGCTATTTGTGTACGAAATGAACCGAGCTTCAGCTCTTCTGGTGTTATTGCTTCTTCCCCGTACAACAACCGAAATGGAGTGAATCCGGTTGCTCGGGACTTGGAGATGTTGTGACCCCAGACCGCAACAGTCATTTCGGCTGGCCACTTTCCCTTGCTTGCGTCCCATAGGGACTTGGAGACAATTTGTGAAGATTAGGCCATTGGCCTTTTCGACAGCTCCGTTGCTTTGTGGGTGGTATCATCTTGATGCGAAAGTCACCTTGATCGAAAGTTCCTCGCAAAATTTTCTGAATTCGGTTGAGTCAAATTGCTTGCCATTGTCCACTGTTATGTAAGATGGAACTCGAAGCGGCAAACGATCTGTTGCCATACGAAGCTGATCAAGGTTGCCGAGGTGATTACGGCGAGGGCCGTGCTTCTATCCACTTGGTGAAATATTCAAGTGCCACCGCTATGAATCTCACGTTGCACGGGCTATTGGTAATGGCCCTACTATGTCTACCCCCAACGCTGCAGAGGCCGGTGGAGCACTATCGACCTGGTTGGGTTGGAGGGTGCGTTTTGCTTCTTGTCGAACATCTGACAGCTTTCACATGTTTTGACCAGTTGCTTTGCGTCTTCGGCTGCTGTCGGCCAGTAAAAACCTTGTCTCATTGCTCTATGGGCAATTTCGTGAGGCCCTCTGTGTGCTCCGCACATACCTCCATGTATTTCGCCCGAGAGCTTTTGCCCTTCTTCTATGCTGATGCACTTGAGCTTTGGAGCTACGATGCCATCCTTGTATAACTCGCCTCTTATGATTGAATAGTGTTTGGTTCAAGACTCCATTTGTTGCTGTTGATGCTTGGACTCGGGCTCATAAGTGCCTGTCAAAAATGTGAATATTGGGCTCCTCCAGTCATGACTTGCGATGACGTGAATTGCCCTTGGTACATCTTCTTCTTCTCTGATTGCTTTGACCAAAAGTTGTTGGAAGAATACATCCGGAGGAGTCGGAATCCCAAGGGCGGCTGCCTTCACCAATTCATCAGCTTCTCTGTTTTCGCTGCGTGGTATGTACTTTATCGAGAATCCCGAGAAATGCTTCTCCATTGCTCTTACTGCTTGTAAATATCTAACTAGGACTGGCTCCCTGGCCGTGTACTCCTTTTCACAATGTCCGCTCACTATTTGCGAATCTGTACGAATGACACATCTCTTGACGCCCATTGCTCTTAGCTTTCGGAGTGCAAGAAGCACTGCTTCATATTCGGCCGTATTATTGGTGCTTGTGAATTACAGCCTGGCTGCGTATCTGATGGGCGGCCCTTGCCGAGGTGTAAGTATGGTCGAAATCCCGACACCCTTGTCGCACCAGGCTCCGTCACAAAACGCTGTCCAGATTGGTTCGTCGAAAACCACTGGATTGCCTTCGGCTGCCGGAGTCCAGTCTGCTATGAAATCCGCTATTGCCTGAGATTTTATGGCGATCTGTGCTCGTAGTTGATTACGAATTCATTCAGCTCGGCGGCCCATTTGCCCACTCGCCTCTGGCTTCACCGTCCCGAGCGAGCTTCTAAGGGTTGAGAGGAAATGACCCGAATCTTGTGTGCACGAAAATAGTGTCTCAACTTTAGGCTCGCCATCAAGACCGAGTAAGCTATCTTCTCTAGTTCTGAGTAATTAAGCTTTGCTGCCGAAAGGGCTTCGGATACATAGTAGATAGGAAATTGCTTGAGCTTGTTGTCATGCTCTTTCTCTTCGACCAGGACTGCGCTTTACAAAGAACCGATCTTTGCTTTGCTAAGTATAACAATAGAACCGCCTTTGGGGATGGTTTCGACATGGTTGTCAAATTGGTAAGATAATCTTTCAGGTCTTGAAAAGCTTTTCCTTTGCTCGGGCCCCCATTCGAAATTTGTGCTGTCCTTGAGCACTTTGAAGAAAGGTAGACCTTTTTTGGTGACCTTGAGATGAACATGCTAAGAGTCGCTAGTCGTCATGTGAGTCGCTAGACCTTCTTTCGGTATGCAGGGGGCTTCATGTCTATGATGGCTGTGATCTTGTGCGGATTCGCCTCTATGCCCACGGCTAACACTAGACATCCCAACATCTTGCCCTTTGTGATGCGAAAATGCATTTCTCGTGTTTAGCTTGAGCCCGCTTCGCCTTAGATTCGTGAAAGTTTCTCTTAGGTCGCTTATATGTGATTCTTTTCGAGCTGCTGATTACCACTATGTCATCTACATAAGTTACCGATTTTTTTCTTCTTCTTTTGCTCTCTAAATACCTCATCCGACATTCGGAGAAAGTGGATCCGGCATTCCGTAATCCCTCGGGCATTCGCTTGAAGCAATTGGTCCCCACGGAGTGATAAAGCTTGTCTTCTCCTCGTCTTACGGATTCGGATGTATCCGGTGATATCCAGGAAAAGCGGTCGGCAGACTCATTCTCTCACAACCCGAGGCCAAGTCGATCAAGGTGTCTATTCCGGGGAGAGGGTGCGGATCTTTCGGACATGCCTTGTTTAGGTCGGTGAAATCTATGCACATTCTCCACTTTTTGATCTTGGGGTCGGATGTTTTCTTACGGACCATAACCACGTTTGCCAACCATTCGGGATATTGTCTTGGCTTCGATTACCCTGCGTCCAGAAAGTCTCGGACTTCGAATTTGGCATTCTTGGCGCTTCTTTCTTCGAGATGGCTTCCTCAACCTCCGCTTCTTGGGCTCTATGGTTGTTGCTACGCTCAAATTGTGCTGAGCCAAACTTTGGCTTACTCCCTTTAGGTCCTCGGTGACCATGTGAACACATCCGAGTTAGAGTCAAGGAAATTTGGGCTGCCTCGTCGGGTTGAAGCTTCGGAGCCAATTATGATTTCTCTTTCGGGTCTGTAGTGGATAACGGGACCCTTTTTGTGGATTCGGTGATTCTACTTTCGGCTCTCTTAGTCTTTCGGCCTTGGGCTCGGCTCTTCTTTCTCATTGTCCTCTCTTTCGGTCAATGTCACCTCGTTGATCATCTTTGTAACGGTATCGGCCGCATCTATTTTTCGGGCTGCTTCTTCGATCTCCCAGGGCGGTAACCACACGAAAGGGGATGGTATCTTCATACATAAGAAACTTTGCTTAATAACCACATCAAACTTGCTTATGGTGCCTCTGCTTAGAATATTCTTTGTGTAAGGATAGTCTATGTTGACTATGTCGAATGTGATTATCTCGGTTCGGCATAGTCCAACCTCGCCGAAAGTTACCGCGATGTCTTTCTTTCCAATAGCGTCTATTCTTTTTCCTCCGAAACCGAATAGAGCGTTGCCCGTGATTTGCGGCGTCCTCCATTCCATGTTCATTCTTTGGAAGGCCTTGATGAACAAAATATCTGCTGAGCTTCCATTGTCTACCAGGATATTGTGGAGTGTGAACTTATCCACATTTGCAGTTGCCACGAATGCGTCTGTATGCGGGTAGTCTCTTACCCGGAAATCACTTTCGTCGAATGTGATTGGGACCATTGACCATGCCGGCCTGTTTAAGGGTAGTCTTGGTGTTACCGTGTGTACTCTTCTCAAGTAGTCTCTTCTGGCTCTTTTGTTTTCATGCTCAAGGTTGGATCCACCAGTGATCGCATAAATGTGTCCCTGAGATGGCAGTACCGAATTTACAAGCCTGTTATCCTGGCTGCCCTCGGGCTTCATGTGCGCGTTCGTTGTGGTTGTTCTAGGTTTCTGGGGAGGATGCCGCCATTGATGGAGGCTGAGATTGTGGGGACGTAACACGGGAGGTTCTGGAGTACTGATGATGGTGAGCCGGATGCATCGAGGGCTGTAGTACGAGCGGAGGCGGATGCGGCAGCTGAGTGTGCTGATAGCCAAAATATGCATTTGGCTGTACTCCTGTTGTCTCTCTCATGTTGAACACGTGCTTAGGTGCTTGGCGCCTATGAACTTTCGTCCTTTGATTTGTTCCTTGGCCATCTGCCCATATTTGCAGTCTCTACTGAAATGACCCATGTTCTCGCCGCAGACGAAACAATATGGTACTCTCGGCCCGTCCCGGCCTCTTCCGCGCCCTCTGCCTCTCGGGCCTCGGCCACCTCGGTTGGACTGATTCGCTTTTGAATTTGAGGCGTCCACAGAACCTGGCTCTTGACTAGGTTCGACTGCTTGAGCCGAATCGTCTTGTACATTGTTAACCGGGCGGGGAGTCTTGCCACCTCTTTGGGTGTTGCTTGTGTTTGGATGTGGCGATTGTTGTTTCTCGTCCTTTCTCAGCTGCCTTTCTTCTTTTTAAACCTTCCTCGGACTTGGCAAACTTTTTGATCTGTTCGTATATAACTCGGTCAAGGTCTTAGGCTCCTCCCTGTCTAGGAGCGCAGCACACTGACCGATGGCCATGCCCTCGATTGCCGCTGCTATCACTACTTCATCTGAGACATTCGGCGTCTGAGTGCGAAGCTGCACTATTTTCTCGAGTGCGGTCGGTGACTCTCCGTCTTCTTGCTTAAGCTTTAGGAAATCCCTGGTTCCCTTTTTCAAGGCCCGGAAGCCCTCAAAGGTGATGATCAACTGTTCTCTTAGCTGCTTCCAGTTTCTTATCGAGAGCGGACGAAGGGCGATGTACCATTCATGCGCGATGTCTTCTACTGCCATGATGAGAGATTTTGCAAGAGTAACCGAATCTCCTCCTGCCGAATGCACTGCGGCTTCATAGCTTGCGATGAACTTCCTTGGATCTGATTTTCCATTAAATGATGGCGGTCTGGGTTTGTACCCTATCGGCCACGGGCTTAGTTGCAGCTCTGGTGCGAGTGGCGAAGCCAAATCGACTTCCCCGCCAGCAACGAAACTAGTTCTTGCTCCCCCCTGGGGTATTGCTGTGTTTCTCTCCATTTGTGCTATCTCCCGTAGCAGGTTTTCTTTCTCGATTTCGGCTAGCTTCAGCTGCTCACGTGTCGAGTCTTCTCTTCGCTTGGCTGCCTCTCCTTTCATCATTGCATCTTTCTGAGCTCTCAGCTCTCTGAGTTCAGCCTGCCTGAGGCTCAGTTCTTGTATCAACCTGGAGCGCTCCTCCTGCTCATTACCGCATTTGCCGTGTTCGCGTGGCTGCTCCTCTTCCGAGTCTTACGCATCCTCTAGGAGTTCGAGCCTCTGCGGAGGTCCCTAGACCGATTAAGGCCCCCGGACCGGTATCGGCGTCTTGTGCTTCGCCACGGCTTTGCCGCCGGGGTGATAACCTCGGCCAGGAGGATCCGACGGGGATCCGCCGGAGGAGATCCGGCCGGTGCCGTTGGCGCTGCCTTGGGCCTTGGGCGCCACGGGGCCATGGGTTGCCCGCACAACCACGGTGGGCGCCAATGTTGGTGTGGCCCTAAAGCAGGCCACCCCTGGCGAGACAAATCACTCGACTAGTTAAAAGATAACACACGCGAAAGTGGATGCGAAACCAAAACTCTCTTTCTATTAATCTCCGATCCCTGTTTACAATGACCCTCGGGGTCTATTTATAGTCCGTAGACTCTTACAGTTCCGATTTTGCCCTCCTACCAACCCTAGGTCCTCCGTGTCCCTCGCGGACAACCAGGGGCAGAATGGTACTTTCTCGCCCCGCGATGCCACCAACCCTCAACGGGCCTTTCGGCGTCGGACCACGAGTACCTGCAAAACAACACCGAATAACGCTCGTCGTGAAACTTCTTCGGTTGAGCGGGCAAAAGCAACGACCTTCGTGTGCCGGCGCCGAAACCCGCTCGTGCGGGGGAGGACGAGGGTCCCGATCCGGTCCGGGGGCGAAGACACAAGCATTATTTGTATCTTCGAATGCCATTGCCTTCGCCCCCATCACGCGCGTGATCCTGCGGAATCGATCACCGAGGATGAAAGTTTCAGCATTCGGCCCACCAAGCCGAACGCAGCAGCTTTCGCCCCGCGACTTGCGGTTCCTTGGATGAAACCCGGCGGACGATCGCATCCCGTTACCGTTCGACCGAATGCTCCTACATTCGCCCGTGATCTACGAAACCACGTTCTTGGCTCCGAAAGCTCTCTAAAGCCGAATCCAATGGGTTTCGGCCCTAGGAACCGGAACCTGGTCCATCGAGCCATATCCGATCTTTATTTGGCCGCTCCTTTCTTGAGGGCCGATAGTAGGGGGGTGGCAAGCTTTCGGCCTCCCCCCAACAGGTGTATTTAGATAAGTATCTATCTATGCTATCAAATAAATATTATTAGATTTCGTGAGCAACATTTATAGCAATGGTAATCCTAATTAAACTCGAGCACCATTCTTGAAAAAATGGTCAAAAATTGACTTGGTGGGGATGAACCCGGGGCTCAGGATTGGGTGCCTTGGGAAATGCAGTGGCAACCGAGGAAGAGGGAAGCGGCCTTTTGGAAACGCGTGCGCGCAGCCGGTCGTCGATTGCCATGTGGTTGCCGTGGAAGCGGTGATTGGTGAGAACGGGCGCAAATGCATAGTCGGTCACTCTTTGAGTGCCAAGGAGACGGCCATTGGATCTCACGGTCGCCGTGTTTGAGTGCCGAGGAGCCGTCTTTTTGATGGCGCATTCCTTGGGAACGGATCTCAATCAATTCTGCATGGCTTCTTGTTACTATCTGTACACCCTCGACGACCTCGATCGCTAATCAACCACTCTTTCCATAACACCAGTTTTCACTACAGGCTCGCGGACGATCGCCATGGCCGGCAACTACACCATTGAGGAGATGCAGTTCACCATCGCCCGCCTCCACGATGCCCTCCGGAGGCTCAACGGGCTCGCCAACCAACTTGGCCTGCCAAGGGTGATCGACCCCTTGGTGAACAAGGCCAACTTCTACGCTTTCAGGATCAAGATCCGACATTGCCAAGATCCTCGTTGAGGGGATGATGAGGACATCCATCAAGGCTTCACTACACAACCATGTGTGGAACAACTCGACAATGCCTACAATGGACCAATGACTCAATAGCAAGAGTTCAAGGACTACAACATAAGGTGAATTCACTCCTTATTGATTACGAGCAAGTGTCCACTAAAAATGATTTACTACCTAATAGAGGAGCCATGCTTGTACTCAAGTTTGAAGAGTAGTCCCATCTATGGATAGGCCACTCAGCATGCAAAGAAGGCAAAGTTGAAGATGACTTGTTGCTGTCCAGATTCAGACTTCCAAGTTCATGACGAATTCTGTACCAATCCTGAAGCTTCCAGCCCAAGTGTTATACATGTATGGGTAGATGGTGAAGTCTACTTTCATATGCAACTGACGGCACATCAATTGAAGCTTTGTAGTCTAAGTTATGCCTGTTTTAGTGAACACTAGTCCAGAACTATGCTGCTGTCGAACTGGGCCAAAACCCAACCCATTCAGCCCAACTAGGAGGGATGTTCCTAGTATAAATAGCACTCCCACTGCCCCTGAAACCCTAACCACGAATTTGAGAACAAAAATACAGAGAAGCCAAGTGCTCTTGTCCTTAGGGTTGTGCCATTGCTGCCCCCTTGAGGATTGGGAGTTTTCTCTTCCACTTGTTCTTGTGTATCCTTGTGATTTGCAGGAGCTTGCATCTACCTTTGTGTGGTTCAGGTAGATATTGATCTATTGTGTGGTTGGGCGAAATCATTTGTCACAGGTGGCTACCTTGAGTAGCTGTTGGTGCCATCGGTTCGTCAGGTTGCACAGATCAAGTTATCCTTCCCCCCATTCGATCCTACGACGAGAAGATTGGAAATCCCCCCGCATCAGGGGATACCGGCCATGGTGGAGAGGCTGAGGGAGGCGATCATGGCGGCCGGCGGGGATCCGGACGCTGTGGAATAAGCGGCGGCGGCGGCGGTCTTTTTTGTTAGCTATCTAGTATTTTTATGCACTTGTAAAATATATTATCTATTATTATGTTCTAGTGAAGAACCGGTCATTTTTAATTCGCCCGCATGTCAATCTTCTTTTTTTTATCGTTTGTTTTGTCGTTTCTTGATCTTCAAATTGCTATCGGTTCTTATTTCAAACTCGCTAGTGATCTGTGTCCATCAAGACCACCGCCAGAAAACGATTCAACCCGGTGGTGATCTAAATCTTCTTTGCCGGTACTGGTCGAAGTCCGTGAAATTTTTTGATTTTCTCACGCGCTGAACGGTTCATCATTGTCGGGCGCGGTTCATCACTGCCGACAATAGTGATGAACGAATCTATAGTAATGTAAGGTTCTCATAGTAGTCGGGTGTGACTGCTATTCTGGTCCAGGTGGACATTTGGCACTGTTATGAGCTTGAACTGTAGCAAACTTGGTCTTTTGATATTAATTGAAAGGCCAGGGCAATCGCCCTTGAACTTAAAGAAAAACCAAAACATTATATAGTTTTAAATGAAGGCAGTAGATTTTAGTAACAGTTTACATATTTTCTTGAGGCAATACTACTCGATTATCTTCCAAGATGGTTAGATGCAATTAATTTTAGTCTTAAAAGCAAACGTGCATATTTATTCTCTTAATTAAAGGCCTTCAATCAAAACAAGACTCTAAACAGCAACCCGATCTGTTAAAGTATGAATGATGAATGGAATTTTTGCCAACTTTACACTGTGAGAGCTTACCCTTGTACTCAAAACTGGTCAGTACATCCCACTTGTTAGCATTCATCTGCACATCGGCCCTCTCCTACCAAGGAGCAATAAAATCCGGACATAGCAGAGCAATGGTGGTTCACCCACGACGGCTGTTTGTGGTCTCGTGCGTCCAGCACACGTCGTCGTCCTGCAGTAATGAGCGTGTGAACCCCGTCGTTGTCGTCGTCCAAGAGTGAACCTCGCCGCTACGTACACTTCACGCGCGACGCCGTGGCCAAATAATCCAACCTGACCTCCACGGAAAACTACAGGCGATATGATCGAGATCGACAAGGCAGGACGTACTGAGCAATGATGATCCATCCGTAACCGTAAGACAAGTCGAACGCCGATGTTGGCCTCTTGCGCCCACCGTCGTTGCAATCATCGATGTTGGCTACGTACGGTGTGCTTTTGTCTCTTGTCTGCACCTGTAATTTGTGACGACAACCGCAGTACACAGGAGCTAGTAAAGCTCAAAATAGGATTAAACTAAACAAAGACAATACTAGAATGACTTCCTATCTGTTCAGACTAGTAATTAAATATAAAACTCATTTTTTTTAAAAAAACTAGTAATTAAAACTCACACTGCACTGCACTTGTTGTAGTAATAGTATTATATTACCCAGCCGATCGATGTGGAACTGCACGCACGCCCGGCCGGCGGCGTTAATCCGAGATGAAAATGACATTATCAAGTTATCAGTAAATCGTTTGTATTAACCGAGGCAGTATAAAACACGAGCACAAGGATCCGGAATTTTCCATCCATCGTCCTTCATTCGAAAAAACCCGTAGATACGTATATTGGTAGACCAGGTTTAATTTGGACCGGCGACGACGACGATGATGCCAGGAGGAAGAAGGCGCAACAGCTGCTGCAGCAGCGCTGTGGCAAGCTTGGCGATTCTGCTGCTCAGTTTGGGTGCAGCAATGGCAGCGCGGCCGGTTCCTCCAGAGGCAACACGCGCCACGGCCAACGGCACGTGCCAGTCCAGGGTGGAACCGTTCGGGTACAAGTGCGAGGAACACACCGTACGTAAGAGAAACACTAACATGTCGTCCAAATTTTACTTTACATCAGGGGACAAATTACCAGTGTAGTACGCACAGTACATTGAGTGACTGTACGTAAATGCGCAGGTGACCACCGCGGACGGGTACATCCTGAGTTTGCAGCGTATCCCCGGCGGCCGTGGCTCTGCCGGCCAATCGGCGGCCGGCCAAGGGATCCCGGTGCTGCTCCAGCACGGCCTCCTCATGGTAAAGACAGTATATTTGTAAAATAATTTATTTGTAATCACAATCTCTTGCTGCTAGAGGCCGTAGTTGAAGTATCTTTGTACTGGAACTTCTTCCCATCTTAATGAAATCCGTGCGTCACGTTCGAGAAAAAAAAAGACAGCATATTAAACTGCAACAGTCTAGACATTTCAGTAGTACTCGTAACAATGAATGTACACTGAATTTTGGCGCGTGTGCCCGCAGGACGGTGTGACGTGGCTGATGAACACCCCGAACGAGTCCCTGGGCTACATCCTGGCAGACGGCGGCTACGACGTGTGGATCGCCAACACCCGGGGCACCGTCTACAGCCGCGGCCACACCACGCTGTCCTCCAGCGACTCGGTTCGACCGATCGATCGATCGCGTGCTTTGATTTCTCATTTCTGCTTGTGTACTTACATGCCTTGATGTCCTGCATGCAGGCGTACTGGGACTGGTCGTGGGACGAGCTCGCCAGCAACGACCTGCCGGCGGTGGTGCAGTACGTGTACGCGCAGTCCGGCCAGCAGAAGATGCACTACGTCGGCCACTCGCTGGGGACGCTCATCGCGTTCGCGGCGCTCAGCGAGCGCCAGCAGCTGGGGATGCTGAGGTCCGCTGGGCTGCTCAGCCCCATTGCCTACCTCAACAAGGTCTCGTCGCCGCTCGCGCTGGCGGGCGCAGACACCTTCCTCGCCGAGGTAAATCGAACAGCACCACCGGTCCGGCTGTCACGGCGCCTAAATATACTAATTGGTTTGTGTCCTCCTTTGCCTCCCTCCTTCAGGCTCTGTACTGGCTGGGGCTCGATGAGTTCGACCCGACAGGGTATGTTTTTTTTCTTTTCTTTTATTCTATTCACATACAGGTGTTAATGATGATCGATTAATAGAAGAAACAAAATCGCATGTATGCAGGGAAGCTGTCCACAAACTAGTGACTGACATATGCTCGCTACCAGGGATCAATTGCTACAATATGATGTCAGCGTTCACAGGTACTATATGATTTGCAGTAATAAACCTTCAGTTTGTTTCCTTTGAATTTACCACAGATCGAGCTTGAGCTTTGCTGGCGCATGCAATGCAGGTGACAACTGCTGCCTCGACAACTCCTCGGTCCAGGTCTTCCTTGCTCATGAGCCACAGGCTTCAGCAACTAAGAACATGGTCCATCTGGCTCAAAGTCAGTCTTGGCTCCGATCCGTGGCTTAGAAACATATATATCACCGTTTAATTAATTTACTCGATCACCAAATTAATTAAATCTTGTCTCTCAACTGAACGACGACGACAGTGATCCGACGTGGGACGCTTGCCAAGTACGACTACGGCAACGCCGCGGACAACACGAAGCACTATGGGCAGGCGACGCCGCCGGCCTACGACGTCTCGGCGATCCCCGACGACTTCCCGCTCTTCCTCGGCTACGGCGGCAGGGACACCCTGTCGGACCCGCAGGACGTGAGCCACCTGCTGCATGTGCTCAAGTCGCACGACGGCGATAAGCTCACAGTTCAGTACTTGGAGGACTACGCGCACGCCGACTTCGTCTTTGCTGGCAACGCAAAGGACAGGGTGTATGCGCCTCTCATGGCCTTCTTCAAGCTCCAGGAAAAATGACATTTGTATCAATATAGCTCGAGCTATATATAGTAGTGTTACGAGTGCCTGACATGTGGGACTGAGACAGCTTGTGTCCATCCAGCTACAAAAGGGAGCCCAGCAAGCCAACGAACAATAAACTATCAGAACTCCTATTCCTCCATTCTATTATAGAAAAGAAAATATATTAAGAGAAATGCTGTGTGGCATCCGGTTGTTTTGGTATATTTGTTTGCATTCCATAGAAATGCCTAAATTTCATTACTATGTTCAACAAATTACATGAAGAAATCATTATAAACATAGTAATAGGATGTTGTAAATTTTGTAAGTAAATGCGAAAAAGTCTGTTTGTTTGCAAGGACTAAAACAACCGGATGTTTGATAGACAGATCCTATATTAATAGCCTAGACACTATATTAATAGCCTCTAATGAAGGATGTATATAGTTATTTCTTATTACACCATAAACATATACACTAGTGCACAAACGCTGTTTTGTCCCGGTTCTTCATAGTATAAATTGAACCAGGGATTACGATCCGGGACTAAAACAGTGGTGAAAATATGAACTGGGATTAATAATAACCTTTAAAAACACACCAACCGATGCCCCTAAGGCCAGTGCCTGTGCCCGGAACCAGCAGATTTAGTCCGGGACAAACTCTCTCTCTTTTTTTATTTCTATTTTATGGTTTCTTTTAATTTCATCATTTATTTTGCTTTTTAATTAGGTTTCCAAATACGATTGTGCACTGCAAATGATATAATACACGATTAGAAAAGCTTTGGTTCGATTAATGTACACAAATGACACAAATAAAATATGAAACAAAAGTACGCACAAGATGTACATACAATATACATTTACATATACATCATGAACACATACAGCACGAACGCAAATTACAGATACATGTGAATCTAACCTAATTCAACAACACTAGATACTGAAGAAGATGGAGATACAAGCTACTCTGTTGTAGAGAGAGAAACTAGTACTCTATTATCTGCTTGACCGAGAACTAGTACTCTACTATCTGTTTGAGAACTAGGAGTAGTAGTCTGCAATCAGTTTGTCCAGCCTCATCCACGCGCTACAGCTACTGCGAATGGGCACCAGTCCTGGAGTCAGCCATCGCCATCGCCTCCCTGGTGCTCGCCAGCGTGCCTGTGTTTGCCGTCGCCGTGATTCACCATCTCGCGCTGGTGTCCGATGTCGTCCAGCAGATGCACATCCATGCGCAGATCGTAGCTGCGAACAAGGCCAAAGAATTAGAGATTGGGATTCAAACACGCACAAAATAATTAGAGAATGGACGTACTGGGGACGTTGGAGACTTGTCTAGCGGTGGGATCCGAGGTCCTCACCTGGTTCATCATGCCTTGCAAAACCGATGAAGGGGATCCCTTCGATGAAGCACTGCATCCACACAGGGTCGCTGCCATGGGAGGTTGCTGTCGCTGCCAGGCACCATTGCGGAGGCAGCGCGGCTTATATATCAGGGCAACTTTAGTCCCGGTCTTGGTGACGCCTGGGAAATACCCCGTGTCGTGGTGACACCGGGACTAAAGCCCTCTCTAAAAATTCTCTCTAGCGCTTCTAAAATTTCGAATAGCTCCCAAAATTTCAAGCTTTAGTCCCGGGTCTTGGTATCACCGGGGCTAAAGTTGGATAATTTTCACTTCCCGCCACTTTCAAGCTGCGTTTCTTTTTTTCTATAACGCCTCTTTTTTTAAAATGCTAAAGCCTTGTTAATTGCCCCATAAAGTGTATACTTCACAACTTTTAAAAAAAAAAACAGTTATATTTACTTTTTCTTGCACACATAAAAAATATATAACCTATTTTTTTTTTTTTTTTTATAAATATAGAACATAATATAACTAGATAATCACTATTTCATTAATGCAAAATGTTGTATTTATTCAAAATCATTAAAATTGTTTTCGGTAGGAAATTATTTTGCACATCATTTTAACATTCATCTTTTCATTCTTAATCACCCATTGTCTAAATGCACATGGACCCGGTTCAACTTGTCGGAAATTCGATTAAACTGGAAAAAATACCAAACCAATTCAAAAAAATTCTCAAACTTGGCGGTTCCTGCGGGGCATGTGAAAGTGTGGGAAAAAATTTGAGGCCAAAACCACATGAATACACGTGGACCTTAGAATCATAGAAAACCTAAGTAGACATGGTTGGTGAAAGGTTGTGTATACCTCTGTGAAGGATGTTGGGTCTACCGGTGTTAAAATTGCTTCAATTTTTTTTTGTTGCTCATATACACCCAAAATATGATCCCACACAAAATCTTAGGTTTTTTCATGATTATTTGAATTACTAAATTTTCTTTTGTGCTGCGTCGACAAACCATAGCGAAGTTTCGTATGGTGGCAGATTTTGCACCCACCTCCCCAAAACCGTCTCCTAGGGCAAAGAGACCTTTTCACAAAGTTTGACACCGTTTGGATCTTTTGGAGGTGGATCGGTTCAACTTATAATTTCAGGGACAAAAAAGATTCGAAAAAATATCAAACCAATTCAAAAACTTCTCAAACTTGGCGGTTCCTACACACGGGGCATGTGAAAGCGTGGGAAAAAGTGTGAGGCCAAAACCACAATGGAATACGCGTGGACCCGAGAATCATGGAGAACCTAAGTGAGATATAATTGGTGAAAGGTTGTGTATACCATGTGAAGGATGTTGGGTCTACCGGTGTTAAAATTGCTTGAATTTTTTTGTGCTCATATACACCCAAAATATCATCCCACACAAAATCTTAGGTTTTTTTCCGTGCGACAAACCACGACGAGTTTCGTATGGAAAACAATAGGGTTTTGCACTCACCTCCCCAAAATGTCTCCTAGGGCCAAGAGACCTTCTCACAAAGTTTGGCACCGTTTAGTGATCTTTTGGGGTGGACTCAGTTCAACTTATAATTATTGTTAGAACTCACGCGGAAATTAGATTAAACTAGAAAAATACCAAACCAATTCAAAAATTCTCAAACTTGGTGGTTGGGCATGTGAAAGCATAGGAGAAAGTTTGAGGTCAAAACCAAATGGAATATCATGGAATACGCAAATGTGTTAATAAACGAAAAACATATTTTGAATAAGAGAAAACCAAATCACGAATTCAAGTTCTAAAAACGTAATTCTATATTTAAGCTAAGGATGTTGGTCATAATATAATAAAATCTCGGGGTCCTCTAGCAAAAGTGATGTTGCCTCATTTAGGGTTGGAATATCCAACCAGGGACTCATTTGGGCTGAAATTTGGACCCAACCCAAAACCTTTCATGTCCTACTCTCAAACCGGGATTAAAAACTTGAGAATACAAAGGGACTAAATGTCTTATTTTAGTCGGGTTGTTGGCTAGAACTGGGACTAAAGGTTTGCTCCCGCCTCGTGCATCGTTCCTCCAAGAGGTTTACTCCCGGTTGGTAGTTCCAACCGGGACTAATAGGAACTTTAATCCCAGTTCAAAATGAGAAGCGCCTGTAGTGTAAAAACACATCAGGGACAAAACAACGTCTTTGTAGTAGTGATAGAAACCGCACAAAAACACAAAAGTATGCACGCGATAGGCTCGAACCTAGTTGTCTCATCAAAGACAAAGTGCTACACACGTCCTCTAGTTGCGGTCGGAGGTCCTCCTCACATCACAAACATTCGTCACAATGCGAGACTGTTCGCCGTCATACCACATAGCCCTCCTCGCCAGGCGCCGTGGTCCCCCGCAAGGACGGTCGGAATTTTGGGGGTTTTTTACACTTCTTAGCACCCTAGTGCATACTCCAACACCTCTTCCTAGCTTTTGGTAACTAGCACCAGCAGCATGCGGCACCCACCGTACCCTCCAAGGTTCTAAAATAATACCCGAAATTCCTATTCTCTAAAACAAATAGAAATATGGCTACTGCCTTATTTAGTTTTCAAACTTCAAACTTCCAAAAGTGTCACATTGAATATGTCGGATCATGTATAGACTACTAAATCTACACAAAATACAAAACTAATTGTCCAATTTTCTTGTAAATTGCGAGACTAATGACCCTAATTAGGCCATGATTAGACACTAATTACTGCTACAGTAACACATGCTCTAATAATAGATTAATTAGGCTAAATAAATTCATCTCATCGTATATAGACAAAATCTATAATTTATTTTGCAATTGGACCACATTTAGTACATCAAATGTGTAGTGGCATATCCGTTGTGACACTTTACAATCCTTCAAAAAGATCTAAACACAGTGGCCTTCCCCACAAGCCTCGTGGCTCATGCCACTCCTTATGTGTGGCTACTCACTAGACGCTAAAAAATGACCTTCCTCTATATGTGTGCCAACTCGCTAGTGATCACATTGATAGAGCTAGAATTATTTTGATGAATCGTATCAAAACAACTCTACATGTATACTTTCTTAAAATCACTCACTAGTACAATTTTTTTTTTTATGTGACGGGCGTTCTAGATTATCCATGGCGGTGGGGTCACGATAAATGCTCGATTAACTATGGCGGTCGGAGCCCGTCATGGTTAATCGAAATAAAAACATAAAAGAAAAGTTGAGCCCAATGCCGCCCATATGGGCCCAACATCAAGCCTGATTCACTAGCGCCGTGCGTGAAGAGGGCGCCGCAGCCCGGTGGTCGGATCCGGGGGGTGTCGCCACCACCGGATCCATGGAGGAGGAGGTCGCCACCGCCGGATCCGTGGTTGAGGTGGTCGTCATGGGATCCATGGAGGAGGATGAGGGCGCCACCACCGGATCCGTTGGGGAAGAGGGTGTTGTCATTTGGATCCATGGAGGAGGAGGGTGTAGCCGCCGTATTCATGGAGGGACGAGGGCTTCGTCATCGTATCGGTGGGAGAAGAGGGCGCCGCCTGCGGATGAGGGAGGAGAAGGGGCTGCCGGATCCATGGGACAAGAGGGCGCCACCGCTGATCCGTGGGAAAGATGTCGCCACTACCGAATCCGTGAGAGAAGGGGCCGCCGCCGCCGGATCCGTGGGAGAAGAGGGCGCCGCCACCGGATCATTGCCGCCGCCGAACTGTGGGAAAATAGGGTGTCACTACCGGATCCATGGTGGAGGAGGCACCATGCAGCTGTGGCGATGCGGAGGGGAGGTGCCATGCAACTTCTATTTGGTGGAGCGAGGGTGCCACGCTGTAACACCCCCGGTGTTTGGCTCATCTTTGCATTACATTTCACCTCATGAGCATAACATTTTCATGTCATAAGCATCATCATGCATTTGGTTGTTTATATGTGTTATATATAATATATAATTCTTATTTTCATGTTGGTTGCTTATAAAATGTTTATCTTGCCATGCCATGACCTTGATTGATCTTTAGAGTAGCTTAGAAATTTTTGGAGATGTTTCACAAACATGTTTGCATATTTCTCGGACCCTTTGCTGGTTGCTTAGTGTGGTTAAATTGGTTTGACCCTCATAAAAGTGTTTTATTTGTGCTTTTCAAAAGTGAGGGATAACTTTATTTTCTATGAGTGAGTGCTTAATAAAAAGTATCCCAAATTCGTTGAGCTACAAATGTTAGTAAACGTGCAAGCTATGAAAATGCCAAGAAAATGGAGTATCAAGTCAAAACAGCAAGGTCATGTTTGAAAATTCACAATAAATCCTTTTTGCCTAAGTATGAAATGGTCTTGCTATTTTGTTTTGCAATTCAAAATCTAGGTAGTTTCATAGCAAAGTGTCTTAATAAGATTTGTACAACTTTTTGTGCCTAACATTTTCTTTAATGACCTTGATCTAATTCAGCTTAGATTAGTGAGAAATGACGGTTAGAGGGGTTAACCCCCTTTCGGTAGTAGCAGGGCCGACAAGTCCGCTAACCCTTGGCCGCCAGACGCCACATGGCCGCCCATGCGTCGACCGCGAGTGAGCCGCCGCCCGGGACGCTTTGTCCCCCGGGCGAGGTGGTAACGCCGCATCCGAGCACGCGCTCGTCCCTCTCTCTCTTTCTCTCTCTCTCTCTCGCCCTCACTCACTCTCCCTCCCTCGCTCACTCTCGCTCTCTCTCTCTCTTTTCCTGACCCGAGCACAGTGTCCACCATGACCGTCGCCGCCGTGCACGCCGCCACCGCCTAACTACACCACCATTTTCAAATCCCTCCAACCAAAATCTCTGCCTTGCTTTGCCCTACAATGACGTCCAATCAGTTTCCACTTTAGTGCAAGATATGCACCGCAATCCCGTTTCACCGCCGCGTGCGCCGCTGAAGCGCCTCCATGGCCGATCTTCGTCATTCCCGACGATACTCCTTTTCTTTGTGTTCTTGCATGTTTCGAGTCCATGGTCAAGTCTAGTGTCTAACCCTAGGGTGAATTGACCAGACACGGCCTAAGCTCGCCAGACCCATCGCCACCGCCGCGCCACGCCGCCACGCCATCGTGCATCGCAAGACGGGGAACCCTAACGGCACCCCCGCCGGGTTTGTTTGGGTGTTGAGCAACACCGCTAGGTCACACTTGAGCTTTTCCCAAGCCCCACCGAGGCCGTCAATGCCGGCAGGCAGTCGTCGCCGTCGGCCGCCATTGCCGTGTCGAGCTCATTTACGGTTGTAACCACGCGCGCGCCTTGTCCCCTCATGTCCGGCTCGTCGAGACGAAGCCATAGGAGCAAACCGTGTCACGAGACCTTGCCGTCGGCGAGAATGCCACCGCCCTAGCGCCGCCCCCGCGCTTTCGTGTCACTAACACGTGGGCCCCGCATGTCGACCACCTTTTCTTTTTCTTTTATGAATTTCAGTTTTAGGTTGAATCTTTGGAAATCCATAACTTGAGCTAGGAATGTCCAATGAGTGGTTCAAGTTGTTGTGTGCTTGTTGTAAGATCTAGTTTCGTGAAAAAATATGAATTATCCTTTTTAGCATGTTTTTATATATATCTTTAAATAAAGTGCTTTATTCTTGTTTTTTATGATAAATGCATTAGTAATTGTACGAAGGTCAAAAAAATGTGAAACTTGTTTTGTTGGTCTGCTTATGGGTTGTGTTGTTTAGGAAAAATATGAAACATGCTATGTTACGTGAAAGAAATGTGATTCTTGTTGTAGGCTCGTTTATATGGCTTGTTTTGTAAAAACAGAAAATGTTATTTTTATGAGGAGTTTTGAATTGCTACTTTTGTACATGCTTGCCTTGTGCTATAGTATCTTTGTATCATATGAAATCTATTGTTTGACACTTTTCATAATACAAAGTGTTTTATGTGCTTAGTTTAAGTTGTTCCTTGTCATGCTTGTAGAAAATGATGTGGTGATCTCCATGCTTTGAAATTTCTATAACATGCTTTGTGGGTCATCCTTATGCTTCTGTAATTTTCTTAGATTTTTTCTGAGTACTTTGGTAGTAGCACTTTTTTGTAGCTTGATTCATAAATCAGTTTGAGCAATATAGGTTCCTTACATCTTTTGAGGCCTTTCTTTGTCCTTTTTAGAGGTTAATTAGATGTTTTGTTAAGTGTGTCCTTACCTAGATTCCTATCAACTTTCATAGTTGTTCAAGTTATAGTTTGCATATGGTAGTTGTTCTTGTGAATGTCAAATAAATGAAAAGAGTGATGTTTTGCTAGAATAGTTTTGCTTATGGGATCTATTTGGTCACTTTTTAATGATGGAGTTGATCTTTGCACCCTGAAAGTGTTTTATAGATAATTTCATAAGCTTTCCGGAGAGTCTAAGTTTCTTTGCGTTTGGAGTTCTGAGCTTTAGTTATGATTTTTCTTCCGTGACTATTTGTTGATAGCTTGGTTCTTTGTTTGTGGATGTTTGGTAATGTTTACATGAATTGTCTTCGCCTCGCTATCTTTGTAGCTATGTGTTGTCACCTTAGTTTAGTGCTTGTCCGATTTGCGAGAGTTCTTGTAGGTGCTCGACCTCTCAACCCCGAAGAGCAACTATACTTTAGGCTGTGTGAGAAGGGTAAGTGTCTTGTGTAAAATATGTTGGACGCTTTGCTTCATAGTGATTAGAAGAGAGTGGCACTTGTGTGTTGTCTTGTTAAGGGAAGTGTGTGGGTCATTCATGTCTTGAACATCCTCATCATATGCACATTCCTGTTTGCATCACATTATGTATTAATTTCTGCATGCATGTAATAGGTGTTCTGGACGGTCCGACGTTGTTGGAGTTCGACGGGACATGCGCAAACGAGGAGGAGATTCCCGTGGAGGTGACGGACTAGTTAGCAGGACCAGGAGTCGGTGAGGAGACTGTTCTTGAGTGCTCGAGCCATGAGCCTACCACCTTTGTGCGAGGCAAGCCCCAGAGCATTCTTGTGTCCTATTCTTTCATAATAATTTACTTGTGTCCTTTATTGTTTTTTATTACATTAAGTGATAGGAGTTGCTTGGAAACCTGTGATGCATATATATGCCCATCCTTATCCAACTTTACTTATACCCTGACATCCTATCATAGTACATGAATTGTTTAGTTTCTTAGTTAAGCTTTGCCAGAGTCAAAACATAATATCTTCTACGAGAAAGTTGGCATTTCTAAACGTCATCAAATTAAGGGTAGGTAAAACCTAAAATCTACACTTACGTTGTCACAAATAAAAAAAATCATTATATCCGCAAAGCGCACAGATATAAACTGAAAATAAACTCTATACCACTGTAGCACTTCACCTAGGATGAATCGGGTATCATAATTTATATTTTCCCAAAGGAAGGACTGTGAGGCAATATTTGTATGACTCATGGCAATTCTATATTTTATGTACATAAAGTCAATCATTCCAATACTATAGCATGGGGTGAATAGAGAAGATAAATAATAAATAAATAAAGATAATAATAAAAGATAATAAAGACAATAATAGAAGATAAAACGATGCCTAGGGTATTCCATTGAGATAGAAAGATTTAGAGATTCACTAAATTTAGTATAGATTATTATGGTTATTCTGAGATAAGACTTCAAGTAACTATCAATCATAAAGTCAAAGCATAGCATGTAAAATATTCTCATGTATAGTACAAGCAAATCATACCATATAGCAAGAGAGATATCAACTAAGGAGGATTTATAATGAGATAAACTAGCCTCCGTCGCGACCACATCCTAACGTTCACCATATACGGAGGGAGGACTATAGAAGACTCAATAAGGCTCTCACCCTTACGAACTACCCCAAACCCCAGCATACAACGGTCATTTGTAGATAACTTATATCTAAGCACCATGCCTACATATAACTTATGACTTAACCCCCTCGAGATAAAGGCTAAGTTGTCCACGATGTCAAGCATATAATAATCAATAACTAGAACTATATCAAATATCAAACTAGAATATACTAAGAACATAACAATCAATAATATAATAAAATAAAGCATAATCATAATGAGAACTCAAGATAAATTTATTACCAAATGTCTCCAATATAATAGATTTGAAATCCTGAGCCGAGCTCACAATCTCCTTTGAACAATTAGACAATCTACTACTCTGATCTCTGAAGAACTAGAGCTCTCTAATCTTCTAATCTTTGGAAACCCTAGTACTAAACTCTCTCTCTAATAACAATGTATCTAAACCCTAAATAATACTGAAGACTAATGAATTAGGGTTTCAGGGGGTAGTTGAGAGGAAGATCCTCCCATGGAAGGTCTTGGTGAATCAAGGTCCATCTCGGAGTGTGTTTGGTGTGAGCTTCCTCTTGACCTACTCCTTGTCACCATGGATGAAAGGGATTTCCAACCCTTCATGATTGCCTTGCTGCAAGAAATTTCTCCACAAAAACTAGGGGAAAGGTGAGGATTAGAGAAAATAAGCAAGGATCTATCACCTCACCTTCACTTCCCTTAATCTTTTCTCCAAAATAGCTCAAGGTGGTTCACGAAGTTGTGCTCGGTTTTGGGGTGACTGGAGTGGTTTCTCGGGGATGAGAATGAGATAGAAAGGAGGTAGAAGAATGGGAGAGTGGTGGTGGTGGTGGTGGGGTGCCGCTGGCCCCCCGGCAAAAGCCAGGTGGGTCCCACTTCCTGAAGGTGCTCCTCTGCCATGTCTTGGTCCTCTCAATTCACTCCAATGTATGTCCTTTGTCTAGAATGGTCCCATGTGGGGTTGGTCTCAAAATTTGAATTAATGAAAAAGACAAAAAGTGTGGTAGGTGGGAATGATGAGTCTATGACATGTGGGTCCCATGTGTCTCCGTATTTCTACCGTATAATACCTCACAAAATGTAGCACAACAAAATGTATTTTATGAATCTATGAAAAATAAGAATTCTAATGATGGTAAATTCATAATTTTCTACCTCCACAGTAAATATTACTTACGGGGGGTTTTGACACACCATAAATCCTATTTATATGGGGCTTGGAATAAAATGCAATGAAAATTTATTTTAGAATTTTCTAGGCAATAATCATGGAAAGAAATAAATAATGATAATGCATAAAATTAAAAGCGTAGATTTTTACCGAATTACCTTTTTATTGCGGAGCCGGAGTAGTTGTATCTTAAGAGGATATAAATGGTTGATCAAGTCCACCTTCCTACGCGGAGATATTATTAAGTCCTTGTCTTCATTGGCTTCTACTAGAGAGGCTTGCTCTCGGCCGTGGCTTGAAAGCGAACTTTTCTTGTTGTCCCTTAATTGTAAATTTTATTTCTCCAACTCCGACGTCAATATGAGCATTGAATGTACTCAACAGAGGTCTTCCGAGTATAATTGGTGTTCTTATATCTTCCTTCATATCAAGCACCACAAAGTCAACTAGGACTACAAAACTTTGGATTTGTCTTTGGAACATTCTCTGTTATTCCAATGGGACAACGAATTGACTGATCCGCCGCTTGCAAGCATATTGAAGTAATATTGAAGTAGGTGTGAGTGTTGTGAAATCGAGCTTGTCAAAGATTGTCTTTGGCATAACACCGACACTAGCTCCAAGATCACATAATGCACTCTCAAAAGTTTGACTTCCGATTGAGCATTCAATAGTAGGATGTCCAGGATCCTTCTTTTTGATGGCCACTGTGTTCAATATTGCTGCACTACACACCTCTGTCAACTGAATGACTTCAGTGGTAGGAAGTGGCCTTTTGTTGTTGAGGATGTCTCTAAGATATTTTGCATAAGTAGGAACTTGCATGGCATCCATCAATGGCACATTGATATATAGCTTCTCAATCACTTCTATGAACTTTTTGAATTGCTCATCTTTCTTGGGTCTTCTCTCTTTCCATCTTGGAAATGGCAAGTGTTGCGTATCATAATAATTGCCGGGTGCCAAAATAAATGACACCCTCGACGCAATCAACCAAGGGAACGACTAGCCTCAACACGTCATCAACAGGCAAGACGTCCCGAGAATGCCACTAGCCGAGGGTCCTCACGGGGCGGGAAATCAGTGACTCGCCCGACCCTCTCTCGGGAGGGGAGGATTAGGTCAGTTCGCCCGAGACCCCCTCCGCCGGGCGTACCTCTCGGCATCCATCGTTCGGCAACGGACGCGACAACAAGGATAGGCGTCCACGCCTGACAAAGCTGACCGCTCTGACACCCCGGATTCTCTCACCAGAGGGGCCCTGCGGTGGTCAAATCCTTCTGTGATGCCGTCAGCTCGTCCTGAACGCGCTGTTAGGTGCTGTTCGCGCCTTACCGTGTACTGTGACAACCACCCCCACTGTAATGTCACCTCACGCGCCCATCCCGAAGGGTCTCGGATGGCACTGCAGCCATGACGCACACCCTTCGGGCGGGTACGGCAATAGTCCCCTGGCACCATCAGTGTACCCCTCGGAGCATCTACCCTCGGAAAAGCAAGGGTCTCGGAGGTCAATGGCCACACGGCTCAGGTCATCTAGGGTTCACGCCACCCAAAAGGACACCTGAAGATCGGGGGGAAGGACAACCTCCTTTCCACGATGACAACGAAGGACGCCCCTTCTCTACAGCATGGGTACAAGGCACCGACTAAGCAATTTCCTACACCTAGAGGACATGTACTCGCCGGCCCTCCTTGTGACTATAAAAGGGGTGCCCGGGCATAGAATAGGGCAAGTCGAAGCACACACGCCTTGACTTCACACCATTGGCAACTTACCTCAATCACCACGCATAGAGACTTGAGGTTCCGGCCTCTCTTACTCACCCTGCTTGTATTCCCCTACTACGAGCACCTCGGTGCAGATACACAACCATTCACCCGACTGGACGTAGGGCCGGCATTGGCCTAAACAAGTATACATCTTGTGTCATCTCGCACCAACCATCCGGTCCCTGGGACGCGCACCACAATTACTAGTCGGTTAGCCGTACCCCGGTTCGAAACACCAATAGTTGGCGTGCCAGGTAGGGGAGCTGCGCGTCAAGCACTTCTCCCTCTCAGTTTCAGATGGCCGATAGCGACCGTACCGTCCCGCCCTTACCCCTGGGTACGATGATCCTATTCGGAAGCTTGGAGTTCCAGTCGTCTGGCGACAAGCATGACATGGTGCTCCTTTCGGGCGACCCCGCCGACAAGGGCAAGGGCCTTGCCACCTCACCTGGGGACCAGGTCCCCAAGCACCGCTATCATTGGCCTAGTCAGGCAAAACGGCGGCGTGCAAAGCGCAAGCTCGCCGTGCAAGGCGGCGTCCGTCGTGATAGCAAGATCGGCGTCGCCACCAGCCTTGAGGCCCTTGCCTAAGGCATCGTCGTGATGTCCCTCGACGAAGGACAGGTCGAGCCCACGCCCGGCACGACGAAACCGGCACCCAACGCCACCCAGGAGCTCGCTCCGACATGCTCGGGCGATGCATCCGTAACACTCCCTTGCGGCCTCAAGCCCACCACCGACGCGTTCGCAGACGCGGTGGCACGAAGCTCTGGGTCCCCCAGGAACTACCCCGATCGGCACCTCGAGGATCCCCGCCGAGGACCTCGACGCACTCTCCTCCCTAGCAACGCCTGCCACCTCCTGGGACGACGACTTTTGCTTCGACGGGCTCTAGGACCCGGAGGCTATGCGGCAGTTGCTAGCCTCCTAGGACTACTGCCTCGACGTCCCCGGCTCCGACTCCGACAACGACGGCGATGACGCTGACAGCGGCACCTTTCGCCACGAATGCTTCCACCTCGAAGAAACACCGACGAGGAGAGCAGCACCAACGGCGCGGGGGCAGGCCGCGACGGTCTGATTACTCCCGCAACGCAACTCCGGGATAGGCCAGAGCATCAACACCGGCGCCAGAGCAGGAGGCGTAGCTCGCACAACTCCAGGAGGCGAAGGCTAAGCTCGAAGAGGAACAAGTCCATCTCGATCAGCTCCGTCAGACCCTCGAGCAGGATCGGGCCGGACCCAGCCGCGGAGGGAAGGCATGAGCCCGTGCCCAAAAAGTCCACAGCCGCTAATGTTGACGGTGGAATTGCCACTAAAATACACCTTCAAAGCACCGTCAACGGGCTCATTCTCAAGGACAAAGTGGTCATACATGCATAATTATTTATGTAATAACAAGTTCCACATGTCCCGTGAAGTATTTCTATGCAGATGTGCAATCGGGCCAAGAATTGGGTCAATATGGGTCAAGCAACCATTGGGTGGTGACCCAACCAACCCTAGGGGGACCCACAAGGCCCAACCCATGTCAAGGCCCACTAGGGGGGCGACCAAACCAGCCCTAGGGCGTCCTCCCCTATCCCACTAAGGGTGTGCCACCTCATCAATCCAAGGCACAAGAATGGAGAGCTCCCATTGGTCGGTCAACATGTCACATGGATCCAAGGGCCCAAACTCAAGATACCCACACCTTGACATGTGGGCCATGCTTCTAGAAGGAGGTGGTGGGTCCCATGTGTCATAGGGGGGTGGGCCAAGCCCCCCTTGGGTATTTTGGGGCGTCCTCCCCCTTGCATGGCTGCATGCACATATGAAACATGTGCCCTATCTCCACCATCCATTCTAATCCAAGGGTGGAGGATGGTGATCACGCGGATCGATGACATGGCGCTGGAGTAGCCCCTACTCCACCTTGGGCTATAAATACCCCCCTACTCCCCTCTCATTTGCACACACCATAAGGAAGGAGCTCTCCACTCTATCAAGATGTAGTAGTGTTAGTCTAGTTGGGAGTTAGAGTGAGTAGTGAGCTTCGCTCGGGTTTCCAGAGCTGGTCTTCTAGGAGATCTGGTATTGTTCTTTTATCATTCCTTTTGTAGTAAGATCTTTACATTTATAATTCATTTCTTTCTTTACTTTACTCTAGTATTTACTTTATTGAGTATTTACTTAGTACAACTTTATTCTAGTTCTCTAGTATATAGTTGTTATGATATTATCTAGAATATAGGTGTTTCACACTTAGTTTGTGGTTTAGTCCTGGTTCTTATCGAACCCTCGCCTGTATGCGATCATCGTCTTGCAAGAGGTGCTCAAGTTGGCCTGTGTAATTACATCTAGAGTAGTGAGAGAAAGTGTAGGTGTGGTGTTCAGACTCGATCTTGCCTGTGGTTGCCGCTTGCTGCACGGATGGATTGTGATAGCCAGTAAGGTGGTGACAGCCCTTCTGGTCTCTGTATAGATCACCACGTGTCTATAGGCAAGTTCTTAAAAGGTAAGGCTCCAGTAAAATAGTGGCTTGTTTAGTGGTGGTTTTATCACAACTTCTCACCTGCTGCCTAGCATACAGTTCGTGTGAACCACAGCTAGTTGTCTCATCCTTTGTGTCTAGATTAGTATCATAGAAGTAAAGTTAGAATCATAGGAATCCTTTGCTCACTCGTTGTCCTCCCTGCTGGCTGTTGACAGTCCTTAACTACATATTTTATACCGTCAACATACACCAAAACAACCTAGAGATAGGGTTTAAAAACTAACAAATTCCATAAGTTTTGGTGTATATTTGGCTTTGCAGGTACAACTCAAGGATATGTGCACTTTGGGCCAAAATACAAAGAAAAGAAGAATAAAAACAATAAATAGAAAAAGGCCCAAAGGAGCCAAATGGCAAGCCAAGCTAACTTACCTCGGTTTGGCCACAAACTCAGACATCCAACACCGACACCAAGCCCAACACGACGAAAGAGGACGCCACGCCAAGATTGAGCCGGTTCGGGCTCAACCAGGGTGCGGCCGCACCATCCTCCCGACCGCTGGGCCCGAGCTTTGGCGAGGCGGTACAATAAGTACAGAGAAGGGCAGTGCAATGTGTGGCCGGTGGTGAAATCCATAGAACAAGCCCAAGAGGTTGAGGCCCAAATCCACATGAAATCATATCGGGCCGCAGGACATGGGTTCAATGTTTTGGGCATAACTTTCTCATATGAAATCGGATTTCAACGATCCACCACTCGAAACAAAGCTTACTCAGAGGCCCATGCACTCCTGCAAAGTTTCAGCCCAAACAGCGCTGAACATGGTGCGGCCGCACCTTGGGTTGCGCCCGCACCCAAATAACATCGGGTCGGGCCCAACTTTCTCTGGCGGTACAATCAATGTCCGAAAAGTTGTATGGCGGTGTTGGTTGCCACGTTCACTGAACCTGGACGCCAGGAGGAGGTCGGTTTGGTGCATTGATGGTGGTAGATTTGCATTTAGCCCCCTCCTCTCATCCTATAAGTAGGTGGCCTCTCCCCCTCTCACAACACAACCATTCTACACACAACACAAAGGAGAGCCACAATGTAATAGAGAGGAGTTCTTGTTCTTCATCCTCCTCTAAGTTCTAATGGAGAGTGAGAGAGGGAAAGCTAGAAGGATACTTTGCTCCTTCTACTCGGAGTTGTCGGAGTACCCTCGGTGGTCCGCGGTTCCTAGGAGGTCGGAGTGCCGGAGTTGTCGGCACCTGCCACGCTTGTACCTCTACAACTTCCTTACACTTTGGTAAGAAAGTTCGTGTTCATCTTTTGGCTTATTGTTCTTCAAGTATATTATCTTAAGTTGTTATAATCTTGCGGGATTGGTAGATTGTCTCGTAAGAGCGTTAGTTCTTGGTGAAGGAACTCTTTGACCGGGGAACCTTGATCGACATCAAGAGTTGTGACCAATAGTGCAAACGTGGTGTTTGGACTAGCGTTCACCTACCTTTGCGTAAAGCACCCCACGGTCGTGAGGGTAGGCGGAGATAATAGCCCTAGTGGTCGTGACAGCCTTGTCCGTCCCTTGTAATCCCTCCACGTTCGGGTGTGACGTAGAGCTAATGGCCGGACCGCCCGGACGCCATGGGATTCCGGTATTGGGCGAGACTACTCTTATCCGTATGTCTAGACTAACGACCACGGTGTGTCAATGACCATAACATATATATCATTTACCCCCACCTTAAGGAGATAATAGCCCTAGAAATCCCCCCGCCGCTAGAAACGAAAATATCGAGCCCATAAAGATACCTCACTACCCATAGTTATCCTTAGGGCGGCTGTGGGAGAGATAGATGTTCATAGATTAGTGCGCGAATATGAAACGTTCCTTGTGGAAAATACGATACCTAGAATACTTGGGAGGACAACGGGTGAAAGCTACAGTTGTGGTTCCGTGCGGTTATGGGATTCTTCGCATACATTAAAGAATGTCAACAGCTAAGGGGCTAGACTACTCTCTTATCGTATGTCTAGACTATTCTAGTGTGTGTCAATGACCATAACATATATATCATTTACCCCCACCTTAGTCTAGTTGGTATATTAGTTGGTGGATACATGATGGTTAGTTATCACATCCTATGCCATCGCTTCCCATGGGCTAAATACAAATAACGATACCTTAGAATACTCCACCCTCCCGGGTGAAATGCTACACCTCCTTAGGATCAACGGTAATTCTCGTATGCTTGCGGAATATCCTACATGAGCATTAGAAATACCAACAATCATTTCGACACCGTTCTTTGGGGATAGGTTCTATATCTATTTCTAGTGACGGCGTTAAGAAATGTCATCCGGATAACAACGAGGGACCGCCCGTTTTCAAGAGGGCGAGCCAGAACATCGCCACCGCCGCCATGATATTACATCAGATGCCCGAGCCTTCTACCCCCGAAAGGGAAGAGAGCTCGCGATGACGTACAGCACCTGGTCGAGGAAGCCGCCTTCCAACAGGCTGAGAGCTCGGCCTCCCGACACCACGACCTCTCCGCCGGACATCAATAAGCGTCCTCCCTCCACGACCGTGAGGCCTCTGTCAACCCCACCGAGGGGAAAGAAGAAGTAGGCGGGCGCGCCCCGAGGAGTGTCCGGTTCATGATCATCATGCTCCACGTCATCCATGTAATCCTATCTCTCAAGTCACACTTAGAGCAAAGGATTAGCATAACAAGTGTGTCATACATTTCCAAAACCAAACATGAGATTTCAATCTCCCCCTTTTTGGTAATTGATGACAACCAAAATCACAAAGATATGAAATAAAATTCAATTGAACTTGAATTGCTTGTCCATAGCATTTTGATCATGAATCATAGTTTGGACAACCATTTCAAGGTTCGGTTTTGGTAGTAGTAGCTCCCCTACATATGTGCTTCCATGTGTTTGGATCAATTTGGCACATATGTAAGGATAGAAATTTGGGGAGAGATACTAATACCAAAGGAGATACTAAGGTTCAAGAATTCGGACCTTTGAAGCGTGAAATCAATCGGAATCCTTAGCATCATTGTAACTAGACATTCATCAAAACTCAACATACCCCCATGAGATCAACATTATAGGCATAAATGTGAGCTATGTCTAGATACATCCTATGCATGCTAGTTGGTCAATACACCAATCAATTTTCAAAAACTAGCATACACCAAGGAATCATGTAAATTGAATTTAGATTGCACAATGCAACATTTCATTACGATCATGCACATACAAATTGTAACACCCGAAATTTTGCATGATTTTTAAAATAGGAAATTTGATTTTATTTATGCATTTTATGTGAAGCATTGAATTTAGGAATAATAATTTTTATGAAAATTAAAATTTATCATAAGGATAGACACATGTTTGTGCACTCATGCTGTTGCATTGCTATTTTTATATTGCTTGGACTTGATCAAATTTTCAAAAGAATTCAAATTGGTTTGAAAATCATTTGAAAAGGAGTTTGAAATAAAAAGAAAAGCTATTTTTTTTTTACCTTCCTAATTCCTTTCTCACGTTTTAGCCCAACCAAGTCGTATGGCCATTTTATTTTTCCCTTGGCCTGAGCGACATTTTCATTTGTTTGGCCTGCTCGTCACTTCTTTATTTTGGGCTGCAATTGCTCTGGTCCAGCCCAGCTCGAACAACATCATAGCAGCATTGTTGTCTTCCTGTTTTGGCCGCACGTCAGCTCCCTCTCATTTCCTTTTCTCTTCCCCACGAACACATTCTATAATGGTGTGCTGCTTTCCGTGTTCGTCGGAGATCGAACTCGTGTTTTCCATCCTTGATGTTGTCCTCAGGGCTATATAAGACTGTACGTTCTCATCTTGACTCGCAGCTTTTGGCTTTGAGCAATAGCAGGGCCGCAACTCTTGCTGCAACTGAATTTGTCTATTCGCCGCCCCAAGCTTAGCCGTAAGATCTTGACGAGTTTTGCTACGTCCTAGCGAAGTTTTCTGACTCGTTAATCCTTCTATTTTCCCGATCTAATTTGATAATTTGTTTCTCACCGAACTCACAGAACGCGTACATCCGCCCCGTCGAGCTGCCCGTCGTTCTTGTCTCGAATTCGTCCGCAAAACCTACCTAGGTGAGCTCGCGGTTGTCCACTCTTTCTCCTGGTATTTTTGTTTTGACCTATGGCGTTCGGAATCGTTGTAGGGACGATCGCCAGCGAGTTTCACGTCATCGTTCATGGAACCACCGTGCTGGAAGCCACGTCCAGCCAGACTTTGCCTCTCCCTCTATTCTTTGAATCTTCTTTGAATCTAAGCCGTTCAAATCTAGATGACGAGTCAGGATTAGAAGATACCCCTTCATTGGTTGTTTTCCTTAAGAGCCCTCGGTTTTATTCATATTACTGTTTTCAGTCCTCAAATCAGATTTATAAACGAATTTTAGTTATTTTATTTACAGAACTGCCATCCAGATTCAAATCTTTATAACTTCTTCGTTTTAAATCCAAATCGATCCGTTCAAGTTGCGTTAGATTTGTAATCTCGTAACCTACATGTTTATCTTACTGATATTCAGGTTTTCAACTTTTTAAATTTTGAGTTTCTTTTTAAGCTTATTATTTTATTAATGTTAATCTTGTAAAATTCATATCTAAGCCGTTTTAGCTTCGATTTCTGTGAACTTGACGTCTATGTGATCGTAGTGATGCGTACTTGTTTTAAAAGTGTTTTCAATTTATTTTCTTGCTGATGGTGTACTGTTCTTATAATGTCTCTTGTTTGCATCGTGTATGTATGCGTGAATGATTGTATGTTGTTGCGTGACGATCGGTATAGACGGTGAGCTATTCGTTGTGAAACAGAGCTTCTTGGCAATCCGGATCATCAGGAATTCTTTGACAAAGGCAAGTATAGCATGGGAAAATTCCTTGTTGTCCTATTCACTTTAATCATTAAATTCATTGTGCATGTGTCCACCTTGATCGACATTAAGGATTTCCTAGTTGTTGTTAACTTATACCTTGTCACCTATGGGTTTGCATTTGGGTAGTAATTTTGCTAGTGCTCTACCTATACCAACTATTATTCTTGTTAAATGGTTAATGCAATGTATTATGATTTATGATGTTGTTGACAATATTAATCATAGGGCGAAAGAGCTTGTGTTTATTTCTTATGATGCTCTTAGCTCTCCACAAGGACTTATTTTGTAACTGATCATCCGGGATTTACCGTACAGCTATGGGGGCTACGTGGCTTTGGCTTTAGTCGGTCAAAGGACCTTATCTATCTTTGTTGGTGGTTTGCCGGAATGGGAGAAACGGGGTTGTATCGCTTGCTGGCCACTAATATTTTTAGGTGAACCTTTGAAAGGCTTTATATGCTTCTCGGTGTTTTGGGTCTAGCTAACCCGTGCATCTGAGAATCATGACCCATAGTGAAAGTGTACACCTCTGCGCAGAGTTAAAAACTGATATATCAGCCGTGTTCGCGGTTATGAACGGCCTTGGAGACACTCACAAAATAGATGATCACTGTTTAATATTTTTTTATGATTTATTTATGATCTATTGCTGTTCAAACTTGTTTATTCACATGATTATGGGTTGTTGGGAATTATTGATGCTAATGCTTAAAATTGTGACCAACTAAAAGCTAAATGATAAGCCGGTGTCGACTATTTGAGCCTCATGAACCCCATGTTATATTTTGCGGAGTTCGACATGAACTCACCCTTGCTATTTCCCCCACACCTCGGGAGAAGTTTAGGCTTGTGACCAACCGGTCGGTCGGTCCACGTGGAGTTTACATCGAAGATCGGAGTGTCTTTTATTTGTTTGCTAGCCGAGGTTATATTCTTTTATATTATGTTTGTTGTATTTTAAGCATTGTGAATTGATACTACCATCTATTTGTGATTATATGTGAGATTTGACTTTCAGGGCTCATATATGGTGTTCATTCGGTTTTGTTCTTAAAACCGGGTGTTACAAAGTTGGTATCAGCTCCGTGCTTACTGTAGGACGCAAGCCTAGTTAGAAAATGGTTGTCTTAAGGTTTTGAAATTTCTATGAAATCCTTGTTTCATTAATCTTTGGTATTTTTCTTCTCTACTATATTCCTACCTTGATATTTATCTCCTCCTTGATACTTGTTCTAAAGACTTTGTTCCCATCTTCACTCCTTGCTTTGATACGCTTTTAGAATCTTCTTATACCACATTCTTGCGTCATCTGAAGAAGAGTTTTAGGATCTTTACCCTTAATATGAAGAGAACGATAGTACCGCTAGTTCAAGTCAATGATTGAAGTGTGAGCATTTATTGTTAAATTGGTTTGTCATTATGCATATGCTTGTTTTAGATCTTTGTATTGAGTGCAATGATCTTGTGGCATTGCCTACAATTTCATTTAGTTCATAGGCTTAAGGTATAAGGATTTAGTGAAATAAATAGTTGGGTTTTCGCTTTCTCTTGTTCTCTCTATCCTGTCTTTCTAGAGCATCATGTCTTCTTTGGTATTTATCTCTATTCTTGTGCAACCAAAAATTGTGAGAAAATTCTGGGAAATAGTACACTTCCACATCTTTCACTGAGCGCAAGAATCATCTTCATATCATGTTGGGTTTAAGAGCTATGAAAATCATAAGACGATGCAACCGTGTTGTCTGAAATCTGGAGCAATCGGTGATGTTTTGGTTTTATCTCAAAATCTGTTCCTGCAATATGGATGAAATTTTCCTGGGAACAACTAGACTTCTTTAGTTTTCCAACGCCACAAGATTCATCTTTATATCTATTTGGAGTTGTGAGCTCTACCTATGACAATTTGAAGTTTCAGTGCTGCCTGGAATTCAGAACAGTTTCTCTGGTGCACTGTTTTCGGCCAACTTATGTGCCGCATCTGGAGAAGTGTTATATAAGATAGGTGTAGAGAATTTCATAAGCTTTCCAACGATGTAAAGTACAACCTTATTGGATTAACAGAACTCGAGTAATTGATGTTTTACTGCACTGCTATTTTTCTACTCACGAGAAATTTCAGAATACTTGTTCTTGCCTATGCACGTGAGTTTTTCTTGGATATAGATGGATTAACTCACATAGGAGAACATTTAAGCTACCCCTTATTGATTCTCTAGAAAACTTTTCTTAAGGGGGGGTAGCCACTGTTGGCGGTCGTTATCAACCATTCTACACCACCAATTTGCATCTCTTTTCCAGGGAAAACTAGCACATATACCTTTACTATTGAACAAGTTCCACTTGTATTCCGAGAAATATGTTTTGCAGGACAAATACATGGAATCAAGTAAGAATACGCCAAAGTACAACAAAAGCGCACTTTGGAAAACACGCCAAATAATAAGTGCAACACAAGAGGCCCAAGTCAGGAACGAGATGGACCAAAGCACCCCTAAACTACGGATCTAGGCCAGCACACAAGCCCACCAGAAGAAGGCGGTGGCCGAACGGGGCCAGGCCCACTCCGGCCGGACTGGCCACTCCGGCCGGACCGGCGATCCCGCCAAATCGAACCGCCCTTCTTCTGGCGGTTGCATGCCGCCATGCACATGACGGTTCCAGGGGTGCTTTGTTCAAATATTATATTGAAACCGCCCTAGGAGGTCGGTTTTGCACCTTCCATGTGGGGATGGACATCTTCCAAAGAGCCCCCTCTCCTCTACCTATAAAAGGAGGCTCTCTCCCTCTCATTCACACACCACGAAGGAGCAACACCACCATTCCAAGATGTAACATTGTAGTATTAGTTTAGTTGGGAGTTAGGGAGAGATGCTCAAGTTCCGGAGGTGTCCTCGGAGGTCCGGCAAATCTTGTCTCGGCCTCTTGTAAGACTCAAGCATTTCAATTTATTTATCTTCTCTTATTACTAAATTATTCTTTATGGTTATCTAAGTTTACCTTAGTGATTAATTAGAGTATGGTTAAGTGTAGTAGTTATACCCTGGCATGGGATCTCCGTTCGACCGAATGCTCTAGTTATCATATGTGGCTAGAGTAGTAATCGCTAGCATAGACGTGGTGTCTAGGCTAGGGTTTACCTGAGATTGCGCCCAACCTTACGGATAGTTGTGGTAGCCCCGGAGGTGACAGCTCCGACCAGGCCTTCGTATTCCACCACGTGCTAGGTTGGTGTTTTTTCGTAGAGCTTTAGGCGGCATTCCCGATTACCCTTTCCGGTCTTTTTCGAGGAATCGGAAAGGTCATTGCTCGAAGTGCCTTGGTACGATTGTTATGCTTTACCCTCTACTTAGTTAATCCCTTTGGTTTGCTTAGGAAAGAACCATAGTAATGGAGAAGTAAATAGGAGTCTTGAACTCTCCCGTTGTCCTCCCAGCTTAGCTTGTCTACTCTGCTATCTTTTATTATGTTCTCCTGTGTGTGTCATTTACCAAAACTCCTATCCTATCTTTTACCCCCACTTTAGTTTAGTCGGTTTACTAGTTAGCAGGTACATGATGGTTAACTATCAACTTCTTTAACCATTGCTTCCCTGAGGATAAATACGATACCTAGGAATACTCTTGGGTGAAAGCTACAACGGTATCCGTGCACTTGCGGTTATACCTATGTTTGCGTTAACAAACGCCAACAAGCTTTCTAGCGCCGTTGCCGGGGAAGTAATCGACGTAAAGATTTTGATAATTATCTTGATATCTGTTAATCTAGTTTGCCACTAGCTTTTGTGGGTATAAAAAAAAAGAGTATCATTATGAGCCTAGGGTGCCCAATCATTCTTGCATAACCAAACCATCACCCTGCCATCGCATAGATAGGAATATACATGTGCACACTAACTCTATGCAGATGGAGAGAAGTCGCCGTCAAAAGGAAACAAGACGACCACATATGATGGAACGACTACATTACATCACTCACAATTCAATCATAAATTGTGAGAGGTGAGTTGATCAAGGTATGAGAACCAACCCAAAAACATTTTTTTTCTTTCACAAATTCATTTTCACCATTGCATATTTGCTTGATTCATCATATATCTAGTGCTTTCATTGGGTGGCTCCTAGTCTTTGAGCTGTATTCGGGCGCCATGCCTAGTCTAGATAGATGGCAATTATATTGTTATCTATCTATTCGATGCTCCTAGTCCGGCCGTAGTAGTCGAATGTTAAACGGTACCATCTCGACATCATATGTTGGCTTTGCCAATCGTATGATGATTTAAACTTGATGGTCAATGCTACGAGCAAAAGCTAAAGCCTAGATTGCATGCATATCGTCCATTTAACATGTTCTTTCAAAACCATGGCATGTTTTGCTTAGCTCATTCATCCACCCCGTTGCATTTTTGCATATAAAAACAAAATGGTTCTCTATTCTCATCATTCAGTGTTCGAACATCCGTTTGAATCATTCTCATGTTTATCATTTTTATGTTGCCTTTCTCTATGCTAGTATGCTTTAGTTTGGGAGTGTTATGACGGTCATGCTCCCATAGGCTTCTTGAATTAAGCATGGTGCTTAGGTCAATTAGCCTACCTAAATTAAATCAGACATGGAGTCTAGTTTGATTTTTGAACTGAAACTATTCGCATAGACATTGGTTGTATATCCGGACTAACCCCTGCGAGGGAATATATCAAAATCCATGTGGGTAAGTCAATGAGATGAATTCATAACGGAGGTAAATCAAAGTTCATCTTGTGAACTTTTGAATGAACCTTGATCACAAAAAAAAATATATAAATATAAAAATAAAAATGATGATGAAACATGCGCTCGCCAAGCCAAATCCATATGAAGATTCGAATGGCGCGGTGACAACAAGAAGTGCAATCATCCTTATCCATCTCCAGGATGAGATGATGCAAATTCAAGCTAAAATTCCATGGAGAAGTCCTGCTCAACGGACTCAAAACGGTGAGCCCTTGCCGAAAGGTAAATCGGTATTTATCTCATATTTGATTTCCAAAGAAAAACTTTTCTTTTTGAAATCTGCATGTTTAGTTTTCAACCAAACTATCTTTTGCATAAAAACTAAAAAAAAATACTTTTCATAATAATTGTTTCATGCATCAAAACTATTGAAAAAAAAAAAACATATATAAATACTTATAAATAATAAAATTTGGTTTACAAAATAAACTTGTTTTAACTTAAATTTTCTCTAGAATAAAGCAATAACCTCCCTATCTCCCACAATAAAAAAAAATCTTGGTGCTAGACAAAGTTCCTTCGGATATTAGATTTGCCACTAACAATTTACAGGGATGAAGGATGAACGATGTCTAGGGTCATGGGTGCAGCAATAAACGCCAAGGAGATGCTTCAACATTCACACTTGATTTTTAGTGTCAACTGACATAAAAATCCAAGTGTGGGGAACCCAACCCTACTTTGCCATTTCTCGGGCACATTTGGTTTGCACTCCATTTTCTCACTCATGTTTTACTCCTTTAAGTTTGATTATGATGCCTTACATGTTAATCAAACTTTGAAATCAAATCTTGCCAAACTATGAAGTTGACTTTATAAAGATGGGCGGTATAAACTTCATTCCTAGTTCATATACTCGTTGCTTGTGAATACATCTTTATTAGGAAAACATGTCAACTAAGTTGTTGTGGAGTGAGATATGGTGAGACTAAAAAGAAATCCTGTCTTTCTATGCAAGCTCTTGGAGATCTCTGTTTTGACAAAATATAAAATCAATAGTCATACTTCTCCTCATTGGTGAAAATTCCTACCAAGGCCAAATATCATGGTACAATTTGAAAACCCTCCACATATGCTACTTTTCTTTGTATTGAGCTTTGTCAACCTTTGTTGACCCATGTTGAGGAATTTATCATGCCCCCAAGATCAAGATCACGTACACTCCACAAATAAATGCACTACTCCCTACTTTGGGAGTAGGCGCAAAAACATGCCTTTCATTAGGTCCACCAAATATGTTTTACTCCTACACTGGGAGTGAACAAAAAAAAATATGTTTGTTAGGTTCTTTCAAATAAATGCTTTAAATACTTATTCATATCTCTCTCTCAACAAGTTTGCAAAAAGAGGCATGAGGCTAAAAAAAAAAAAAGAAAGAAAGAAAAAGAAGAAATAAGAAAAAAAAAAAAAAAAAAAAAAGAGGAGAATAACGATAGCCCATGTTCTCACAAATTTTTTTTCCAAGTCTCAAGAAAGAGAGAGATATGTTTTTAAAAGAGCATTGTAGAATTAGGTTAGCCACCAAATATTTCATCTAGATTCACACATGCACATCTTGATCTAAGAGTATGACAATTTTCTCCTTGGATCCATTGTTTGACCTAGCAATATATGCATTGTAAGTATGCCTTACTCTTTCCCTACCCAGAGCTCCACATAAGCCAATTAGAAGTAAGGAAAGAAAGGCAAAGCATCCATGCCTTGGTAAGGATACAAACACTATTGAGCAAATTGAGAGTACCATTTGAGGAGAAGTTTGAGCTATGTTTTCCTTTGCAAAAATTATAAAAACTCCAAGTATGCTTCATAGTTGGGTAGTGATGCCTGGGTGTCTATGCCGTTCCACTTCTCAACCACTCAAGGTGACATGGTAGACACTTCAACTATCCACATGTATGAGGAATGACATGGAATAATTTTTATCCTAGCATCATATCTTTTGAAGTCATCCTTCGTAGTTACATATAACTTTGCTCGAGGACGAGCAAAGAACAAGTGTGGGGGAGCTTGTTGGCGGTCGTTATCGACCATTCTACACCGCCAATTTGCATCTCTTTTCCATGGAAAACTAGCACATATACCTTTACTATTGACCAAGTTCCACTTGTATTCCGAGAAATATGTTTTGCAGGACAAATACATGGAATCAAGTAAGAATATGCCAAAGTACAACAAAAGCGCACTTCGGAAAACACGCCAAATAATAAGTGCAACACAAGAGGCCCAAGTCAGGAACGAGATGGACCAAAGCACCCCTAAACTACGGATCTAGGCCAGCACACAAGCCCACCGGAAGAAGGCGGTGGCGAGCGGGGGCGAGCCCACTCCGGCCGGGCCTGGCCACTCCCGCCGGACCGGCAATCCCGCCAAATCAAACCGCCCTTCTTCGGCGGTTGCATGCCGCCATGCACATGACGGTTCCGGGGTGCTTTGTTCAAATATTATATTGAAACCGCCCTAGGAGGTCGGTTTTGCACCTTCCATGTGGGGATGGACATCTTCCAAAGAGCCCCCTCTCCTCTACCTATAAAAGGAGACTCTCTCCCTCTCATTCACACACCATGAAGGAGCAACACCACCATTCCAAGATGTAACATTGTAGTATTAGTTTAGTTGGGAGTTAGGGAGAGATGCTCAAGTTCCGGAGGTGTCCTCGGAGGTCCGGCAAATCTTGTCTCGGCCTCTTGTAAGACTCAAGCATTTCAATTTATTTATCTTCTCTTATTACTAAATTATTCTTTATGGTTATCTAAGTTTACCTTAGTGATTAATTAGAGTATGGTTAAGTGTAGTAGTTATACCCTGGCATGGGATCTCCGTTCGACCGAATGCTCTAGTTATCACATGTGGCTAGAGTAGTAATCGCTAGCATAGACGTGGTGTCTAGGCTAGGGTTTACCTGAGATTGCGCCCAACCTTACGGATAGTTGTGGTAGCCCCGGAGGTGACAGCTCCGACCAGGCCTTCATATTCCACCACGTGCTAGGTTGGTGTTTTCGTAGAGCTCTAGGCGGCATTCCCGATTACCCTTTCCCAGTCTTTTCGAGAATCGGAAAGGTCGTTGCTCCAAAGTGCCTTGGTACGATTGTTATGCTTTACCCTCTACTTAGTTAATCCCTTTGGTTTGCTTAGGAAAGAACCATAGTAATGGAGAAGTAAATAGGAGTCTTGAACTCTCCCGTTGTCCTCCCAGCTTAGCTTGTCTACTCTGCTATCTTTTATTATGTTCTCCTGTGTGTGTCATTTACCAAAACTCCTATCCTATCTTTTACCCCCACTTTAGTTTAGTCGGTTTACTAGTTAGCAGGTACATGATGGTTAACTATCAACTTCTTTAACCATTGCTTCCCTGAGGATAAATACGATACCTAGGAATACTCTTGGGTGAAAGCTACAACGGTATCCGTGCGCTTGCGGTTATACCTATGTTTGCGTTAACAAACGCCAACAGCCACATCAAAGGAATTGCAAGATGGAGGTTTCATATTGGAAATTGTTGGGTCATCTACAGGGAGCTTGTGTTCTCTTCATGATTGGGTTTTTGCTTTGAGTTACCACATCCCTTGGGAGCTCAAATTTTTAACTCAAGATAAGTTGGAGTTGATATTGGACATTTACAATTGATTGCACAAATATTCATGGGACGTCAAACATTGGGCTTGGTTTAGAAAGTGAGCTTTGATTGATCGAAATTTTCTACTGGGATAAGTGGTCTCTAATGGTGGATTTGCATTAAGAACATAAGATCAAGGTGTGGAGTTAAAATCTGCCCAATTATGCAAGGTTCACTCAGAGTATCTTGTGTTTTATTGATGAATAGCTAGTTTTGTCCAATTTATCAAGATGCTACTCCAGAGAAGATACTAAGTGAGGTTGGACCAAGGTTAGGTAAATGGTAAAGGCGAAAAAGAAGAAGAAATCGAACTTATGACTTAGCTTGACAAATCAAGACCAAGTGTTCCAGCTATGATGATCCATCATGCCAAGGTGATGTAAGTGATGGATGAGTGTCAAGTCTACTATTGAAGCATACGGATCTGGAGGTATTATCCTATTGGGCACGTGTTTGCATGGTTTATAAGAGTGACGTCTACATGGATGGTAAGAATTCACAAAACTACTAAGTTGGTCTTGAATTACATGTTCTAGTTGTTTAGGCTAATCAAGAGTGATGTCTTAGAAGAGGTGCTACCATCTAGAGAAGCACAAGTCATTGCCAATGCCCCTATCAAAGATGAGTTATGCTGGAAAGATTTGGACAACACCATGGACTAAAAATTTGGATCAAAAGTTTGAGCGACATAACTTGAGGAAAGGTCACTAATGTTTGAAGTTGGATGAATATTCTACTTTGGGATAAAAGAGTCACAAGGGACTTCTGTAAGTTGGTTTTGAGCATGTGACATCATTATTGGATTGAAGTGACCACATACATATGACGTGGAAGTATGTTATCATCTAGGTGAAGAAAATGTCATTTTTGATGTCTTACTAAAAGACAGCTATGCTAAGAAGAAGGTTTGGATGACACCAAGGTCAACTAGTGTGTGTAACTTGATAATGATAATGATAGTATAAAGCTAAAGCTCACTTTGCAACAAAGAGAATCCTAAAGGTTCATTGGAAATAACAACAGAAACGACTACAGAATTGTGTTCACAAGGTCTGAGTATTTCAACCGTAGTCATGTTTGCAAGTTCGTGGTGGAATCTACTTTTGATCAAGAGAGTTATGATGGTTGAGGTATTCAAAAGGTTATGCAAACTACTCCCTAGTGACCCCTGGTCGATGTTATCTTAAGGGGGGTAGTGAATTGGTCTCTTGTGCTTGTTTCTCTTAGTTTATCTTGAAGATGTGAATTTGTCTCTTGGATTATCCCCTATTTATGATCATCTATCCTTCTTTGAAGCTACTTTGTTGTTGACCACCGGAGGATAGTAACTAGAGGTATGTATATGAAGTACGAGGTTGGATAGTGCGGATTAAAAGTGAAAAAGCAGAACATGTTGAGGCTTATGACATTGCAGCAGTTTGGAATTGTCGGGGACAAGGAATTGTCGGACTCTTAATCTCGAAAGGGTCATAAAGAACATCCATGTGAAGAGTGATCTAGCATCTGTTGCAACAATGCATTTATAAGGTTACTAAAAAGGTAACAAGTGGGCTAACAATTGGATGTTACTAGGAGTTGGATGAAGTCACTTTCGAGTTGTTCAATTACCTACTTGGAATAAGTTAGCAGGTCACTTGGAGTAAGATTATGAGGACAGGAAAAGCAAGGCAACGTCATTACCGAGAAAATGGAATTACTCAAGTAGCGACCAAGATTCGAAGACATCCATCTCTTGATCACCAACTTCCAAATCTCGGGGACGAGATTTTTTTAAACGGGGGGGGGTAGAATTGTAACACCGAAATTTTGCATGATTTTTAAAATAGGAAATTTGATTTTATTTATGCATTTTATGTGAAGCATTGAATTTAGGAATAATATTTTTTATGAAAATTAAAATTTATCATAAGGATAGACACATGTTTGTGCACTCATGTTGTTGCATTGCTATTTTTATATTGCTTGGACTTGATCAATGTTGGGGGGAGGCCGAAAGGTTGGCCCCCCCCCTGCTGTCGGCCCTTAAAGAAGGGGCGGCCGAACCAAGGTCGGTGGTGGCCTAACGGATCGGCTCCGGTACCGAGGGCCGAAACCTTTTAGATTCGGCCTCGGGGGGTAATCAGGAACCAGGGACCTGGGTGATTAAGGCCGGAGGTTTGGAGTTTCGTAGTTCCCGGACGAAAGCTGAAGCATTCGACCTGGAGGCGCCGGGATGCGCCCATTAGCCAAGCCTCGCCGGGGGAACTGCGAGTCACGGACAAAAGTTGTCACATTCGGCTTGGTGGGCCGAATGCTAGAACTTTCGTCCTCAACGGCCGGTCGGGGGATTGTGCGAGGAAGGACGAGGGAAATAGGTTTTGGTGGATCAGACCAGAATGCTCATGCTTTCGGCCCCTCGGTCTTTGGAGGCTAGAGACTTCCCCCCACCGCAACGGGCGGGTTTCGGTCGGATCGGTCGAAAGCCATGACTTTCGCCTGTTCGGCCGAAAGAGTCTCATATCGGATGTCACCCGATGTTGTCTTGCAGGTGCTCGTGGCCCGACGCCGAAAGGTCCGACGGGAGTTGGTGGGATCGCGAGGCGAGAAAATACCGTTCTACCCCTGGTCGCTCGTGAGAAGAACGAGGGACCTAAGGGTTGGTAGGAGGGCAAGATCGGGATTATAAGAGTCTACGGACTATAAATAGACCCCGAGGGGGATTGTAAAGATAGGGAGAAAATTAATAGAAAGAGTGTTCCAGCTTCGCATTCCACTTTCGCGTGTTATCTTTAGTTTAGTTGAGTGGTTTGTCCCTTCAGGGGTGGCCTGCTTCAGGGCCACACCAACAATCAAATTTTCAAAAGAATTCAAATTGGTTTGAAAATCATTTGAAAAGGAGTTTGAAATAAAAAGAAAAGCTATTTTTTTTACCTTCCTAATTCCTTTCTCACGTTTTAGCCCAACCAAGTCGTATGGCCTTTTTATTTTTCCTTTGGTCTGAGCGGCATTTTCATTTGTTTGGCCTGCTCGTCACTTCTTTATTTTGGGCTGCAATTGCTCTGGTCCAGCCCAGCTCGAACAACATCACAGCAGCATTGTTGTCTTCCTGTTTTGGTCGCACGTCAGCTCCCTCTCATTTCCTTTTCTCTTCCCGACGAACACATTCTATAATGGTGTGCTGCTTTCCGTGTTCGTCGGAGATCGAACTCGTGTTTTCCATCCTTGATGTTGTCCTCAGGGCTATATAAGCCGATGTCTGCAACCCTCCGTACGTTCTCATCTTGACTCGCAGCTTTTGGCTTTGAGCAATAGCAGCGCCGCAACTCTTGCTGCAACTGAATTTGTCTATTCGCCACCCCAAGCTTAGCCGTAAGATCTTGACGAGTTTTGCTACGTCCTAGCGAAGTTTTCTGACTCGTTAATCCTTCTATTTTCCCGATCTAATTTGATAATTTGTTTCTCACCGAACTCACAGAACGCGTACATCCGCCCTGTCGAGCTGCCCGTCGTTCTTGTCTCGAATTCGTCCGCAAAACCTACCTAGGTGAGCTCGCGGTTGTCCAATCTTTCTCCTGGTATTTTTGTTTTGAACTATGGCGTTCGGAATCGTTGTTTGGACGATCGCCCGGCGAGTTTCACGTCATCGTTCATGGAACCACCGTGCTGGACTTTGCCTCTCCCTCTATTCTTTGAATCTTCTTTGAATCTAAGCCGTTCAAATCTAGATGAAGAGTCAGGATTAGAAGATACCCCTTCATTGGTTGCTTTCCTTAAGAGCCCTCGGTTTTATTCATATTACTGTTTTCAGTCCTCAGATCAGATTTATAAACGAATTTTAGTTATTTTATTTCGAAATCAGTTTCGATTTATTTACAGAACTGCCATCCAGATTCAAATTTTTATAACTTCTTCGTTTTAAATCCAAATCGATCCGTTCAAATTGCGTTAGATTCGTAATCTCGTAACCTACATGTTTATATTCAGGTTTTCAACTTTTTAAATTTCGAGTTTCTTTTTAAGCTTATTATTTTATTAATGTTAATCTTGTAAAATTCATATCTAAGCCGTTTTAGCTTTGATTTCTATGAACTTAACGTCTATGTGATCGTAGTGATGCGTACTTGTTTTAAAAGTGTTTTCAATTTATTTTCTTGCTGATGGTGCACAAATAGTCTATGAGCTTGCTCCCCCTATTTGAGTGATCTTTTATCAACATCTTTGTGACTTATTTCTCCCCCTTTGTCAACCATCACCAAAAAGGTGTAAATGAGAGAAATCAAGTCAATCAAAGGATCAAATGTGGTCTCATCTAGATCACTTGCCTTAACATGTATTCAAGTTTGAACCAAGGACAAGATTTTTCACACCTCATATACATAAGGGTTATCTTGCACCATGTTAGAATACACATCATGAGCTAATTTTCTAGAGTCAACACTAGGATTGCAAGCCCACAAACATGTCATATGCCACCACTAGTTCATAAAACCATTCAAAGCAATAGTGGTGCCATACATACATTGAAAACATTTGATTTTCCATGAATGAGCCTATTAAATTGCATGATGACTAGATTCACTAACAAGTCCTTAGCAATATATGAATGCCATGTCAAACAACTTTTACCTTGCTTGTTGTCGAAGGAGAGGCATGTCATATAAGTGGGGTGCATCAACTCAAGTTGGAGAAGTCAATAATGTTCAATTCTCCCTTTAGCATGCAAAATCTTTTCTCATCAAGTGGCTTGGTGAATATGTCGGCTAGTTGATCTTGATTGCCAATGCCCATGATACAAATGTCACCCTTTTTGTTGATGATCTCTTATGAAGCGGTGCCTAATATCAATGTGCTTTGTTCTTGGATGTTGAACCGGATTTTGAGTCATCTTTCTAGCACTTTCATTGTCACAAAACAATGGAACTTTGTCAAATTTGAATCCAAAATCCTTCAATGTTAACCTCATCCAAAGCAATTGAGTGCAACAACTTCCCGCACTAATGTATTCGGCTTCGGCGGTAGAGAGAGCAACACTATTTTGCTTCTTTGAAGACCATGAAACTAGTGACCTTCCAAGGAATTGACATGTGCCACTTGTGCTCATTCTATTTATCTTGCATCCTCCATAATCGAATCCGAATATCCATTTAGCCCAAACTTGGATCCCTTTGGATACCAAAGTCCAACATCTTGTGTGCCCTTCAAATACCTCAAAACTCTCTTAGTTTCCTTGAGGTGATTCTCTCTAGGAGATGATTGATATCTTGCACATATGCCCACACTAAATGCTATATCCGGTCTTGAGGCGGTTGTATAGAGTAAACTCCCAATCATTGATCTATATTTCTTTTGCTCAACCATGTTGCCAAAAGGATCGGGGTCTAGGCTTCCATTGGTTGCCATTGGTGTAGACATTGACTTGGCATCTTGTAGATCAAACTTCTTGATCATATCTTTGATGTACTTGCCTTGACTCACAAATGTGTCATTCTTCAATTGCTTAATTTGGAGTCCAAGAAAAAATGTGAGTTCCCCAAGCATTGATATTTCAAACTCATTGGCCATCATCTTAGCAAATTCTTCACAAAACTCTTGATTGGTTGACTGTTGGTATTTGATAAGCCTACAAAAATATTTATAATAATCCGCAAGCGGACGGATACCGGCGAACACTTCACCCGGGAGAGGGTTTAATATCGAATCCACAGGGAAACGGGTGAGGGAGACTACGATCTAATCTTAACCCAGAGTAGCACAAGACTTAAGAAGGTTGAGAGTGTAGAGAGGATTACTAAGATATCTAGTTCTTGTCTTGGTAAGCTATGTTGATATTATCCTTTTGGGGAAGCACCCAAGGGAAGTAAGGACGAAACTTACTCTCCCCCGACACTCACACGCCCTACTAGTCCTATCAACGGGAGGTGGACTACAAAGGACTCAACGGGACTGTCACTCCCGCGATCTACCACCGATCCGGAAGATAGGGTGTATTTAACGAGATACCCGAGTCCAAACACCATGTTTGCACTGCGAGTATTACTCTAATCTAGGCACCAGATTAAAGTACTCAAAAGAGACTCGTAGACCAATAAGAATAAATATAACAATATTACTTACTAAAAGAAGAAGTAGATTACCAGAGTAACTTCCAAATGTAGATTAACTTCCACCGAGGTACAAGTATGGAGATAGCACCGACAGGCCGGCACTTCCTCCGATTCCTTCCCTCTCTCTATCTCTCTTGTTCTAAAGATTAGAACTAATGAGTTCTAATCCTCTCTTGCATACCAACTCTTCTAGTTCTAGTCTAGACCAAGAGGGGAGAGGTTGTCCTCACATTGGGACACCTCTATGACCAACAGGTCAAGAGATAATAAATGATAATGAGTTAGGGTTTCACCCTGGGGTCAGGGGGTCTTCTTATATAGGCCTTGGCAATGAACGATGACCATTAGATCAAACCGACCTCCAGCAACGGTGTAGATACAACCTCAAAGTCGGTTCCAAACCGACGTAAAAAGACGAAGTTGATTGGCCATAATTGCCTGGCGGCCGGCCTAAAATTGCCTGGCGGCCGCCAGGGCATGGTCTCCTCTCGGCCTCTCATCTCTTTTGGTGTCTTCTGGTATCTTCTAGAGTGTTTTAGTCCACATTTTGGGTCGAGTTATTTCGCGGTCAAGTCTTGCTATTGTATGAGATGTATATTCCGGAACTTTCTCCATTCTTCTCTGCATTTATCTGTTAAGTCCCTGAAAATATATAAATCACCAAAGCTCGTGGAATTATGTTAGTAAAGCCCCTAGACTTATGTTGATATTCATTTTAAGCCCTTATTCATGTTTAGTTGACTAGTAATATTATGCTATAACAGGTGTCAACAAGCTCCCCCATGCTTACTGTTGGTATACCTTATAGCATAAAATATAGAGGTTTTTAAAACAAAAATAAGGGCTTAAAATGAATAGCAACATAGTATAGGGGCTTGACTAACATGATTCCACTAGTTTTGGTGATTTATATATTTTTTTAGGGATTAAACGTAAAATGCCCAAGAGTTTGCAAGCCCTACGACATAAAGATGTATCCGTGACGTAACCCAACGTGGAACCTACACTAGAACATTCGAGAAGAGACCGAGTGCACCCAGAAGGAAGGTGGGGCCC
>JADLZK010007279.1:0-13001 GCA_015847255.1 Hyparrhenia diplandra
TCATAATTGCTTGGGGGAAGGAACAAAAGAACAAGAAAGAGAACATCGGCGGGTGGGCCGATTCTATAAGAAGCCCGCCGTCTAAGGAGTTGTATGTCAGCCCGGTCATTTAATTGGGCCTGTCTAGAGAACCCATACAGCCCGGTAATGGGTTGTTTTTTGGAATTTTTTATACCTTTTCGTTTTCTTGGCAGTAAATATAATTCTTGAAAGTCTTCGAAGATACTGAGTATTGTATTTCATGTTCTTATTTTATATTTACTCGTATTTCGTTTTGTATAGATTAAATTGGACCAAAATTAAAAATATGTTCATTTGCTGAGAGTTACAATTTTTTGAAAGAATTGAGGGGAGTAGATGAGGATGAGGCTATATATTAAAGTAACGGAACGAAGGATCTGTGAATTGGCGGAGTAGATGAGGATGAGGCTCGTATTTCGTTTTGTATAGAGTTAACCAAAATTAAAATTTGGTAAGTTGCTGTAAATCGAGAATTACAACTTGTTTTTAATAATTAAGGGAGTAGATGAGGCGCTTGGTGCTTGCTTGGCTATAAAGTAATGGAAAACGAAGGACGTTTTCACATGAAGGATTCTTTTTTTTGACTGAGCATGAAGGATCTTTGTTGAGGTCTGAATTGGCGGAAGGAGCACGTGAGTGATCCGGACAGGACACCCATGCCCTCAGAAACGTATTGCAACAACTATGTGTTCGCAACACATAATAACATCAAAACCGCGGTCATTGTGCGACACGTGTCAGTATATTCCCCACTCATTTATCTCTCCTCGATTCATTGGTGTCTGAATGTGTTTTGTCACGAATCTTGATGTAACTTGTGCAGTTGGATAATAGTTGTTGCAACACATACTCCCTCCGTCCCTAAATAGATGTCATTCTCGCTTCCAGAAGTCAACGTTTTCAAAACTTAAGCAATTATATATTAAAATATATAAAATATTTATGCAAAGTAATTAGTATCATCGGAAAGATCTTTAAGTTTCTAGTTTTTTAATAAATTTATTTGAAAGATATAAATGTGGCACATATTTTCTACAAACGTTAGATCAAAGATGAAAAAGTTTAATTGACACGCATCCCATAGTGACATCTAAAAAGGGACGTAGGGGCAGTCGTTAAAATAGCACTTACCCATGCCCTCCACCCACTGAGAATGTCAGTGACCGGGATGCCTGCTTGTTTGACCTCGGTCGGTCGGTCAGGTCGCTTGCCTTGCAAACCACCCAAGGCCAGCTAGCTGTTGGGCCTCTTCTCTTCTCCTCCTCCAAGTCCAAGAGTGAGGAAGGAGGAGGAGGAGGATTCAAAATCTTTGTCGGCACTCCATTCCATTCGGCGAAGGAAGCAAACACAATGGTCCTCCTCCTCCTCCTGCTCCTCGTCTCCCTCCTCCCTACTATCGCTGGAGGGCGTGGTCGCCGACGTGCCGCCGTCCGACAAGCTCATCTTCATCCTGGCGGGGCAGTCCAACATGGCCGGGCGCGGCGGGGTGGTGGCCAACCGCTGGGACGGCGTGGTGCCGGGCGACTGCGCGCCGTCCCCCTCGGTGCTCCGCCTGTCGCCCGACCTGCGCTGGGAGGAGGCGCGGGAGCCGCTGCACGCCGGCATCGACGCCGAGAACCACGCCGTCGGGGTGGGCCCGGGATGGCGTTCGCCAACGCGCTGCTGCGGTCGGGCCGCGCGGGGAGCCCCGTGCTGGGGGCTCGTCCCCCTGCGCCGTGGGAGGCACGCGGATGGCCCAGTGGGGGCAAGGGCACCGACCTCTACGCCGAGATGCTGCGCCGCGCCAGGGTCGCCGTCGAGACCGGGGACGCATCGGGGCGCTGCTCTGGTACCAGGGGGAGAGCGACACCGTCAGGTGGTCCGACGCCACCGAGTACGGCCGCCGGATGGCCATGCTCGTCCGCGACCTCCGCGCCGATCTCGGCATCCCGCACCTCCTCGTCATCCAGGTAGGTTGCGTTGCCATTGCATACCTTCCATCCATGGTTGGTAGAACTAATGACCCAGCTAGCTTGCTGCTGCTACTACCTGCTCGATCTGCTGCTATCCGATTGAGTCTGTCATTTGCTTATGGTTGGTGACCATGGATTGCGACACCACGATTCCATTCGTCTAAACTAAACTAGGACTACACAAAGGCAAGGCCAAGGCCCACGATTGGTATATATCTCATTTCCCTTCTCGCAAGCAAAGCAATGCAAGCAAATTCAGGCATCAGAGCCGGTGACTTTACATTCCATCACACACCACGTCAACGACTTACACCATCAAGGTCACCAACGGTTTGCATTGTCAAGCCACAGTAATTGCTCTACCTGCTTCAGCTTCCCATTATTACCTACTGTGGCCCTTGCTCATCGCGTTTAATTCCTGCCTAGCTTATTGCCACCAAGCACCCTACAAAAAGGTTGTTGGCCTACAACTACAAATGCAGCATTCCGGCATCTTTCATCACTAGCCTCAAGTATTGTTCAGCGTTCATCATTTGCATACAACATTTCTAGTGCTCCAATCCATGAACCTGCATGTACTGAAAATGGTGGGGCTATTACCCATTTTGCTCCAATCCATGATGCCTTTTGATGCATGCTTGCACTAAGAATTCAATGGTCTACCAACCATCCATAGTCTTGCTACTAATCCCTCTGTTTCTCCACATGTTTCAGGTAGGCTTAGCATCAGGCCTAGGACAGTATACTCAAGTCGTACGGGATGCTCAGAAAGGGATCAAACTTCGCAACGTCAGATTCGTTGATGCAATGGGATTGCCATTGCAAGACGGACATCTGCATCTAAGCACCCAGGCTCAGGTCCAGCTTGGACATATGTTGGCTCAGTCCTATTTGAATTATGGTACATCCCAACTCTAGTTCTCCCCTTTCTTCACAAAATAAAGATACAAGAAGCTCCAAATCTTTATTTTCCTCCCACCTCTAGCCCTATTTGGACGATTCATTGAGTGCCCATTCTTATAATTGTTATTGTATCAAATCAAATTGTTACAGAGCTAGCTCCATCAGTGCAATATCTTCATCATCGCAACTCACAACCATCATTATCTTACACCTTTTGCCTTCCTTTAGTTCTTGCTAATGATACCATGATAATCATTACGCTCTGGAAAGCCTGGAGGTATATATGCAATCGAAAATAATCTAGGTCTCTCATACAACTGAATTGGGATCTGTATCATTGAACCAAGTTGAGTGCTAGATTAGATAAGAGTGATGATATTAGCTGAGGGAGGGGACTGGAATGGCCTGGTAAAATGGTTGGTGCAAACAAGATTACCAAGCCGACCGATTGGTTAGAATTAGAATACTCGAGAAATTAGGTCTTCAACTTTAATTTGAATATGAGAAACCGAGTACTCTGTACTCGGAAACACCTTTTCATATGTGACGGCAAATTAAAGCTGTAGGAAGTTTCTAGGACCATTGTAGCTTGCCTTTCTGACTTTGCTGCGAGAATTGGGGTCCTTGCCTTGTCTCTGATGTACTGCTGCATTTGATGAGTCAACTCTAGTAGCCATGTTTATTATAGGTAAAGTAGTATCTTTTAGAGCAAGCAGACCACATTGAGTACGCCTGTTAAGTTTTTATTCTATGGTCAATCATATTTATTTGGCCCTTTTTTCTTCTTCTTGTGGGGTGATAGGACATGCGAATTCTCGAACCCCTAAACCATGGTGGCTGCAAATCATTTTGGTATTTTGCTTCATTTCTATTTGAAAGGAGCCCTGTTCGTGTGCAACCAGGTGAGATGAAGAAGGAACCCAAAGGATTTTGTGCTGCACATAACATAATACAGTTTTATACCCACACACAGGCAATTTTATACCAAACTTATTCTACCAGCATCAGGCAGGTGGTATATATACTACTCCTATACTATACATAGAAGAAACGGTATACATACAAGATTTTTTTCAAGTCCCATTTCCTGACTGTAGTATACTTTATTACCCTGTAAAGGAACAGAGAGAGCAGTCGGCAGTCTTGATAAACATTTTAAATTTGGCTCACTGACTTAACGTTGGAGTTGCTGAATTTTTTATTTTTGGTTTCCGAGGGGACAGGGAACTCAAAAAAAAAAAAAAAAAGGAGTTTGCAAGACATTGCCTGCGTGCGTCCGTCGATATGCTCGCATCAGCTTTAGGTTACCTGTGAATGTGAGCGTGACACCACCTGCTGCTGCTGGTCGCGCTTCCGATGCATGCTGAAGCTCTCGGTGACGGTTCGGCCCATGAGCTTTCCCGCCTTGCCAAGCCCACTCCCCACGGCGCCCACCAAGCCCACTCCGGCGCCGAGTCCGGAGCCCACCAAACCCACTCCGGCGCCGATCCCGGAGCCCACCAGGTCGACTCCGGCGCCGATCCCGGTGCCCACGAGGCCCACGCCGCCAACGACGCCGGAGCCCACGAGCGAGGCGGCGCCGCCCAGCGCGTCCATGGTGCTGCCGATCAGCCCGGCCTGCTTGAGCCGCTTCCTCTCCTCCATGGCCTCCTTCTCCAGCTCCATGGCCGCCACCTGCTCCTCTCTCGTCAACGGGTGGTACACCACCTGATCAAGTGATGAGCAAAATCAGATCCTTCAAGTGATGAGCAGGCACCAAGAGCTCAGCTGACCAAACCTTGAGGTGTAGTGTCCCTCTACCCTTGTTGTCCCTTCACTTTGAGTGAATCTAGTGACTGCAGCACATTCAGGGTGATCTCCGTTGGGCTCTCAGCTTCAAGGCTCTTCACTGCCAGTTTAGCCACACCCATCTTCTTGTCTTGCTGAAGAGTGTCCTCATCGTAAATCTGAAAAAGCTCACCACCGGCGTCACTGTCAGGGCATTCTTTGTATTGTTGCTAAACAAATACTACTACAAGGCTACAAACTCTTAAATGAAGTTGAATAAGATGAAGACCTCAAATATAACTTCCTGTGTTTCCTTGTCTTGAACAATCACATGAAATGTCTCGTTCCATTCAGGATTAAGGTTGTGGTCGACCACCTTCGTTTTCACCTTCAGCATCGGACGGATGTACAATACCACGTAAGGATCTGATTTTCCAATCATCTCCATATTAACCAGACTAGTTGCTTTTACTACTGTCACTGAAAGTCTGCCCTGAGGTTTCAGCTCCATCTCACTGAAAAAGAAAAAAAAAATTCTTCATTGCTTTATCAAATCCTGACATCAGTAAACCCTCAGGGTGGGCCTGTTTGGAAGAAGGGGAATGTTCTAGGAGTTTTAGGATTCAATTTACATTTCTATTAATAAACCCTTCCTTCCTAAAATCACATTTCCAAACATGGCCACAAACTAACCTTGTATCAACATTGACTCCAAGTGGAACCACAATCCTGTGTGGCCACTGAAGCATGTCAGTAACAATTGAATTCACGGTATCCTGTGTTTGGAGATAAAAAAACTATGGTCAATTCACAACACCAACCAATGAAATCTTTAAATCTTATAGCCCAATTGTTTTTACATCAATCATATCCGAAAGCCCAGGAATAGCAGTAAGGCTTCCTCCCACAGCCTTGAGGGTGTACTGTATTTTCGGCTTTGGCTGAAGCAATATAAAGGCCACAAAACAAATACATCAGAGATCATAATATGATGACACCATAGGATAAAAATGCCAGAATCTAAGGATTACATGCCTCTGCAAGGAGAGCCACCACAACGGCAGAGATGCAGGGGATCTCTTCAGAAAGCTGAAATATGGTACGTATGACCGTGAATACCTGGAGATCCTTGAGCTGAAAATAGTCCATGTAAAAGTTGACATTACTCAATAGTACATTGTTTTTGACCGAAGTCAGCAAGGGAAACCCAGCCTTTTCTTTTTAATAATGCAGACCTGTTTAAATTCGCACTCACAGGAGTCGAACCTAGGTCTGCTCGAACCTCCAAACAATATATGGCTGAACAAATTAATATCACGTGAAACCTGAATGGGCAGTGAAGCAAAAATGGAATCAACAGCTAGGATTATGCTTGGATCTCCACCCCACCGAAAATCAATGTCCATGATGATCTGGCCTGGCTGGAGGTTTTGGATACGAATACCTTCATCATAAATAAAAGATTAAAGTAAATTTAAGCTCCTCCAATTCTATTACTGCATCATAAAGTAGAGCGCTACACAACATTGTGCTTATATTTGAGGAAAACAAAACCACACTGCTTACCGGAAATGCCATCGATGATAGTTAATACCCCTATGTATATGTTACAAATCTAGTCGATTTCTTAACATGATGTGAGGATAGGAGCTGTGCACAAATCATCAGTAATCTAGTGACGTCAAGGCAATGCTCTGCTCATATTTGTCTCTCGGTAAGTTATAATTATTCAGTTACTTGATTGCATTTACATAGGTTCAAGATTCAAGAAAGGAGTCTGCATACGTAAATATCTTGTAACAAATGAATGTCATTTTGAATTATTTACCTAATCTATGTAGATAAGATGAGCATGATGAGAATGCAATGAATTGCTTCATATGTTTAGGTTAGAGAGCAACCTTCTATCTTTGGTGGCACGTTTCCAAGGAAAAATCTGCTAAACGTCAGTGATTTTATTCCTGGAGGGCGGTAATCATCGAGTAGTGGTTCAACAGATTCCTTGACAACCAATGTCGCAGCCTAATACCAATTAAGTAGAAAAGATAAATTGCCATAAAGATAGATTCAACAGTCCCAAGCGCAGAATTAATTGGAAATTTGGCTGTTGATGAATCGATGTAATATTCTGTACGAAGTTCTTTTTTGTATACCTGTGCTATAAAAGGCCAGAGTTTGCTTAGGTGTTTATTCAGCCACTTTACCTGTAGAGCAACAAATTTTTGTGTGCAATAAGTTATGAAACATATATAGTAACACAAATTATTTCAGGCTTTGACCTTTGTGCATATGAACAGAAGGTTTATAATTGCGACAAGATTGTTTTTAACTTCAAAAGCGAATTTCATTGGCCCAACAGAATTTTGTCCACACACTATAGACAAAGTGGACCTCTTTGATGGGTCAACATGAAAATAGCAATAAATTAGTGTTACAATGGATGGATCAAGGATGCAAATGATTCAAGCAAACTCTTCTTATTTTTTTTTATCTCAGAACATAAGTTTATAAAATATTTTTTTTTCATATGAAAGAAGATAGGTGCAGTTGCTTGTCACACCTGCTCAAACTGTTGAAATGACACCCATTCAGGAAAATTGTCACCACATAGTTTTTTCAGATCGTCTCTTGAGAGTGAGCCAAGGATCTTGATGTCAGCCGCCTGTTGGGGGAGACATATTATGAAGGATCATAGACCGGTTGGGCATAAAATTGGGATTGACGACGAAGGGTATTTAGGTACCCAAAGACCAAATAACCGATTTGAAGCATGTGTTGGGTACGAAATCAAACGAATGAGTAGATTGCCAGCAAGCAACCGTGCAGTAGGTACCTTGGCGACGCGCTTGGTGGTGCGGCGGCGCATCATCCTGCTCCAGGCGGCCATGAGCACCACGCCCAGCAGCATGCCCGCCACCATCCCGGTGACGAGCCCCATGGTCGTTTCCGCCGGCCGGCTGATGCCGGCCACGGCTGGCACTGAGCGAGATGTAGTACAGCGCAAGGGCGGAGGGTGCAATGCCGACCTGCAGCCCAGCACTACTGTGGATAATTTATTGTAGTATAGTCGTCGAGGTGAGGCGGCGATCGAGAGGAAGGAGATGATGAGGTGAAGTACGTAGTTGTCGTCTTCGAAACAAGAAGAGATTGCAATCGCGCGCATTGCTTGCTGGCTTATTAGTTTTGATTGAATGATTGAGCATTTAATATATATAACTCCTTGCTGGATGGGAAACTACTCCAGTACAGTGCAGTTAAAATTGCTTGGTTAGAGGTCGATAGTGAATGGCGATTGACCCCTTTGGCCCTCAGTTTTTTTTAGGACATCTCAAAAACAAAGTTATGCGCCATAAATAAAGATAATAAAAGACTGAAACCCGTCTATTACTAAAGCTCCAGCCATATCTAGGAAACATTTTCTATCTCCTTGCCACTGCTGTCGTGATAAATTATATCTTTGGTTAGAATTACTCCCTTGTAGAGGAACCACAAGAAAATTTGATTTTGAGAGGTATTTAAAATTTTCAGATAAAAGTATTATAAGGTATAGCTTGTAATCCTAATGGGTGTGTCATGCAATACTGAGTGATTTGTGCCATCCAATCACCCGAAAGTGATGCAAACTAACATTTCACTCGATTTCTTCAAATAAACAACATCAAGTGTCCCACAAGGGCCCTCCTCCCACCTGCTTGGGCCGGCCGCCGCTGCCACCAAGTCGCAAGGGGCAGCGGCCCCCGCTCTCCTTCCCGTCCCTCTCCCTCTTTCCTCCCCTCTCGCCTTCTTCCCCTCGCTCCTTCGACGCCGGTGACTGCCGGGCGGCGTGAGGATCGATCCGCTCCCTCCGCGGCCGGATCCGGCCTCCCTTGGCCAGATCGGGCTTGTGCGGCGGATCGCCCCGCGACCGACCTAGGGTTGGTGCGACGTTTCACCGGGCGGTGCCGCGAGGTGGCAGCCCCGGGCGACCGATTTGGCTCGCGCCTCGGTGGGCTTGGCGACGCGGGCGGCACCCTCTCTCCACCGCTTGGTGGAGGGACGGATCGCGGCCAGCCATACTCGCCGTTTAAGGAGTCCGGCGGCGGCGGGCTGATATGGGTATTTCAGACCGATCCGCCCGCGTGCTGCCGTCACGCCCTTCTCGTGTGGTGGTGCCCGTGATGCGGACTCGGGCGGCGTTGCCTTGGGTCAGGGGATATTTCCCGCGACGGCCGGGGTCGATCTGACCCCCGGCACCGGATGGGGATGCCGGCATTGGCACCGCTATTCAACACGCCGCCCAACCCGCCCTCCCGCAGGCAGGCCGTGGCCCGATCAACTACAACAGGCTCGGCTCGAGAATACGTCGCTCCCAGCGTTTCCTCGCTAATCAACTCCGACATCCACACCAAAGGACACCGCCGCCTCCGATTATCCTCCCAGCATCCTCGCCGTGTGAAGGTTCGCTTGGATGTGCTTTGCAAGATATTGGAATACGGGTGAAAACCCCGCTCGGGCGATGCCGGGTCGGCGGTGATGATGCAATCGACGTCATTTTTTCCCCTTGGAGGCGTCGCTGTAACTTCCTCCTCTTTCGTTGATGGTGGCATCTGTGGACGCCATTTACCTTCTTGAAGGTATCAACACAAGCATACCTATTAGCCACGCCCCGCACTACGACAATTGGGGACCCAACCGGCATCAAGGGCAAGCCATGGACGCCCTCGTTAATCAAATAGAGGGTCGAAGCATTTAGTTTGTTGTATTGTCGTGGTCGATTTATAAGACTATGGCTTTTCTCTTGTTGTTTTTTGTCTCTCTTTTGTATTTCATGGCTGTGTACATCCCGGATGTAGAGGCCGGAATTTTTAATCCATTATCTAAAAAAAATATGTAGAAAATAACTCGATTTACACAACCACAGATTCATTAAATGAAACAATATATCAAAAATATACAGATTACTAATAACACATACAGATTGAACATATTTATTTCTATGGAAAGCAAATAGAAAGATTGTAAACAATTCATAAGGAAATAAGAACAAAAAAAAACTCACAAATTTATCAGATTTTTAATCTATAAAAGGCAAATAGGAATATTATCAACAATTCAAAAGGAAACAATAGATAAAAACACACAGATTGTTCATCTTTTTTCTATGGAAGGCAAATATAGGAAGATTTTCAACAATTCAAAAGGAAAAAATACGAAAAACACATGGATTGTTTAGATTTTTTTTTATGTGGAACGCAAAAACAGAAGATTTTCAACAATTCAAAAGGAAATAAAAACATAAAAACAAACAAAGTTTGATCATATTTTTCTTCAATGAGAGGCAAATAGAAAGGGTGCTGAAATTACATCATTGTAACAAGAAATTTACATTGACAGAGTCCATGTAAAATTGCAACCATGCAATGTAATAGAAAGTAACACTTCCAAACACCATGAACAAAAGCAGATAGCAACATAAACTGATCTTTTAACCAGTAGCAACATGAACTAAAAACCTAAATAAAAACAACAATTTATATTACAGTCCCAGCATAAATTGCATATAGGTAGTATGCTATTTCACTAAATTAAGACTAACTAGTATGTTGGGAAAAATCATGAGTGCTTTTCCGACTTACTTGACGGCAGTGGTCAACTCATCTATCTTCATGAGGATTCTCACCGGCTTATTCATGAACCGCGAGTAATTTCAAGGGCCTCAGGTGGCATGGTAGCATAGAAGATTCCAATCTGAATCTTGGCTGAGAGATGCTAGAAGATATCATGCATCCGCATTTCACCAAGCATAAATCAATCGGACGAAGACACAAAAAGAGACACACACAAAGCAGCAACAACAAAAAACCTAATCAGAAAAAAAGAACGACAACACTATGCCGCATAACTACACACTACCAACATATAGTTTAATTGAAAAGATTGCAATTAGCCCAACCAAAGCTAGCAAGCAACTTTGAAAATAACAAAAAAAAAACTCAGCTAAACAAACCAAGTCAAATAACATCTAAAGATTAAAACCAGAGAAAAAAATCAAAAGAAAAAAAGATAGTTATCAAATAATTTGTATTAAAGGCCACTTAGAAGAAGATCAAAGAAAAAAAAAAAGATTATCATATAATTTCTATGAAAGGCAAATTAGAAGAGGATCATAGCAAAAAGATAGATAAAAAAAGACAGACATAATTAATGGATCATGCAAATTAGAAGAGAAATCAATCCAAAAAACTTAGAAGTGTTCAAGTATTCCAAATGACCATTCTCATTACAAACAATCAATTTACCAATTGAACATAGAACTTACATCTAAATTGAAAGAGTAAAATATGCTACAATAAGATCTAATCTCGCAACTAGGAGCACGAGGAAATGGTTGTGGTCTACGAGGACTAGGCCTCAGGTGTCATACTCCTTGCCGTGGTCACCGCCGACAACACGGAGAGGGGAGGAGGAGAGGAATTGTGGTTACCACATCTAAGAAAACAATATTTTTAGACAAATGCGTGTATAGGACCCGATCTTTTTTCGAATTCCATCAGAAAACCGTTTGACTTTCCCACAGTGTTTTGGCCTTGTTGGAGTTGCTCTCAGCTATTTAGGAAGCAGTTATACAATTTATCAAATCATCAATTGATATTGTAAGGGAAAACTCAAGTTGTGATGCTACTTAACCCAATTGACATGTCTTGTTGTTTGGTTACGTCAAAATGTGATATCAAAAACAAACGTACCATTCCGCTATTGAACTCTCAAACAAGGAAACAAATGAATCTCTCTCTGCTAATAAATGAAATCATATGCCCTATATCTCCACAATTCTGAGCAACGAGAATGTGACGATTGAAACTTTATGCAGCCTCACACTCACCTCAACAACAAACTAGCATAGGAGCTTGCACTCGGCGATGCCTTCCCCTGGTCTACCGAGTGGCAACTCCACCAGCTCAGAGACCTCCCCGATGGCGCCCGTGCCATGGAGGCGTCGCCGCAAAGCACCTCCTATCGTGCCCCCCGGGCTACTCGCTGCACGGTTCCAAGGCCAAGTCCAAGATAACCGAAGTGAGGGTTAGGCTAAGGAGGTGAGCTGATAGTACTTTTCACATACTTACCTTATACTAGACGTAGATCCAACCTTATAACAACAAGACGACTAAATAACATCAATCGTAGCTCCACATCCATCGACACAACCACAAAGATTCAACAATACATATAGTAAGTATGCGTAAAAGCCTAAGATAATTTGATCAACCGGAACAATAAAAGAGAAATAAAAACAAACTAACAAACTCTAGCACAGTAGAAACACTCCAAGTTACGCACTTAGATGAAGGAGAAAATCAGAGGTGGACATTGCAAAGGGGATGAACAACAATCGACCAAATCACAAAGAAATCAACGAGAAACGTGACTCAGATTACATGCGCATACAACAAATAAAGCAGATCCATGGAATTAAATGAGAGAGAGAGAGAGAAGGAGAAATCACGAACCCTAGCGCGTCGCCTCCAATCACCTTAGGGTCACCTCTCCGAGCTCCACGCACGCACGAAGAGACGAGGCGCAGGCAGAAATGAAACGACGGACGCGAGGACTCCGTTCCAAACTAGCGCGAATTTCCAATAATCCAAATAAGTCGTTGTAAGAAAAAAACGAAGACAAACAAATGCACCAGATGAGGAGGCAGAGAGATCGGGCGGCTGACAAATCGAGTGACCCAAGCCAAATTTTCACTCGAGCGACATATATATTAATCGAATCCTAATAGAGCTTTGTATATCGATTTGACAGAAAACAACCCATTCTGACGTAGCTCCCACACAAAGTCGTTCCTCGATGTCTCAAAGCACCAAACGACTCAAATTATACTAGACCATAGATTGCTAAGAAAGCTATGCTAAATGTGTGGAACAACCGAAATACGTGAAAATAGTGACAGGAAGCACTAGAAATTCGATCTATAACCGGACATGCGCTGAAGAAGAAAACCTGAGGGGGCAGAGAATCCAAATAGCCCGTCATGCCATTGGAGACAAAAATTAGCTAGATATATACTCCCTCTGGTCCCATGGAATTTGTCTTTTGACTTTTGAACTTCATTGTTTGACCATCCGTCTTATTCAAAATATTTATGCAAATCATAAAATAAATTAATCAATATTCAAGTATCTTTATTGATAAAATAAGCCGTAATAAAATAAATTATATTTGTGCAAAAATTTGAATAAGACTAAGTATCAAAAAAATGGTACGGAATCGGGTGACAAACTCAAAGGGGACGGAGGGAGTAGCTAGAAAAAATATATATATATATACGTCAGCTAGACTATGTACGGGATCTTGGCAGCTAGCTAGCCACGTACT
>JADLZK010007280.1:0-17814 GCA_015847255.1 Hyparrhenia diplandra
TTTTAACTCCAAAGGCGTTGCACTCTCTTCATTGGTGACACCTAAGATACACAAAATCACCAACTCAATTCCAAAAGTTTCTCTCGCTTGTCACATAGCTTTCTAACGTGATTGAGTCATGGCTATATGTCTTTGAATCGCCCTAACCTTCGCTCTGCTTCATCAATGAAGTCGATGCCGAAGTAGGTTCTATCTCCTGTTTCAACCCAATTCGAGTGTTCTACACTTTCTACCACCATACAAAAGCTTCTCAAGCCATCTTGATGCTTGCTAGCGATAACTGTTGTTGTAGGAGAACTTTCTACGCAAATGGTAACCATTTATCCCATGGGCCTTTAGCAGATAAAACACATGCTCTTAGTATGTCTTCCAAAATTAGATTTACTTGTTCGGTTTGTCCCATTGTTCTCGGTTGATAGGCCGAACTACGAAGTAACTTTGTGTTTAAGGCTTTTTGAAGCACTCCCAAAAAGCTATGGGTCCATTTAGATCCTCGTCCGATTAATTATGCTCTTGGGTACTCCATGCAAACGAACAATCTGAGAAACGTAGATCTCGCATACTGATGTGGCTCATATCTAGGAGTTCACAGAATGAAGTGTGCTACATTGGTTAGTCTATCCACAATTACCCAAATTGCATCAAATCCTTGCGAGTGCGTGGAAGTCCAACAATGAGATTCATAGTGATGTTATCCCATTTCAATCAGAGGCGGCAATGGCCAGCAATCCAGCAGGTTTCATGTGAATGGCCTTGACTTACAACAATGCACTTGGCTACACATGAGCAAAGAATCTCTTTCCTCATCTTGGTCCACCTCAAAAGCGTGATTTCAAACTTTGTACATCTTGTTGCTACCTCGAATGGTTTGATAAGGTAGAAGAAATGTAAGCCTCACAAATTTGATCTCTAAGTTCCTTATCCTTAGGTACTAACTTAAACGGGTTGTTGCACCATAAAACCTCATTCTCATCCATTCAAGTGTTTACTTGGTTCGCTTTGAGTTTACGCTTGATAAAAGAAATGCCTTTATCCGTTTTCTCGTCCTCCGATTACCCTCTCCTCCGAGAGAATTTTTGCACTTGTATGTGATGCAAGACTGCGGGGTGCATTAAGTTAAACTTCTCTTCTAACAATGGTTGTTCAATAGTACAATGTGCCTTCCGGCTCAAAGGCGTTTGCAACGACATTCGCCTTGCCCGGATGGTTATGTACCTCCAAATTGTAATCCTTGATTAACTCCAACCATCTTCTTTGTCTCGAGTTCAGGTGATCTTGGGTGAAGATATATTTTGGACTCTTATCATCCGTGTAAATATGGCACACATTTCCAAGCAAATAGTGACGCCAAACCTTCGGGGGCATGCACTACGGTACGCTAACTCCAAATCATGTGTTTGGTAATTCACTTCGTGTTTGCGAAATTGTCGTGATGCATAAGCAATCACTCTTCCTTCTTGCATGAGTACACAACCTAGGCACGTACTCACATGCATCGCAAAAACACATCAAACGGCTTCTCTATATCTGGCTGTGCAAGCACTAGAGCGGTTGTTAACAACTCTCGTAATGTACAAAAAGTCGTCTCACACTCTGTGTCCACACAAACTTCTCATCTTTTACGCAATAACCTTGTCATTGGTTTGGCGATCTTAGAAAAAGTCGGGTATGAATCGACGATAATACCCGGCTAAACCAAGAAAACTCTGAATCTACGTAGCAGAGGTCGAGCGCCTTCCAATCCATGACTTCTTGAACTTTTGCTTGGATCAACTGAAATTCCATCTTCGATAGTACATGTCCAAGAAATTGAACCTTCTTTAGCCAAAAACTCACATTTGCTAAACTTAGCATAAAGCTTGTGTTCTCTAAGCCCCGGCTAACACTATTACGAGATGCGTCGTGCATGGTCTTCTTCATTTTTCTGAATATACCAAAAATATCATCGATAAACACAACCACGTAATTTGTCTAACTTCGGGCATGAATACCGAATTCAGGGCACATAAATGAGCAGAGCATTTGTCAAGCCAAAGGACATGACAAGATACTCATACAACCCATATTTGGTTGAGAAAGTAGTCTTCGGGATATCTTGTGGTCTGATCTTGATTTGATGATAGCCCGAACGAAGATCGATCTTGGAGAAAACCTTAGCCTTGGACAACTGATCAAAGAGAATGTCACGCGCGGCAAAGGTTACTTGTTCTGACCTCACATTGAGTGGTCGGTAATCCACAATATTCTCAAATAAAGATTGGTCCTTCTTTTTCACAAAAAGAGCAGGACATCCCCATGGCGATGAGCTTGGTCTAATCAAACCCTTTTCAGCAACTCTTGAATCGAACCTTCAACTCGGCCAATTCATGGCGGCATTCCTATAAGGCCTTCTAGATATTGGTGTTGTTCTGGCAAAAGCTCAATTGCAAACTCTACATCTCTATCCGGTGGTAAACCTGGTAAGTCTTCTGAAAAACATGGGAACTTCACATACCAGCGGTATATCAATTCTTGTAGAGCAAAGCCAGAGACCGCGGTTTTAGATTGGGTGTTTTGGGAAGAATTGATATGAGAGTCATTCTTTTCCATCACGGGGATCTTTCAAAAGAATTACCCTATTCAGGTGTCTATAATTACTCCCCATGTTTTCATCAGTTCATTCCCAAAATGACATCCAAACTCAACCCGGTAACACTATTAGGGAGGTCCAATCTCTAAATCCCCAACTTTAATTTGTACATTCGGACAACCTCATTGGTAAGTTGATGGGCTCCCTGCCGAGCTAATATCGCGATAAATCATAACCCAAATCCCGGATATATTCTCATTATGTTCTTGGGCAAAAGCTTTCGACCATGAAAGAATGAGGCTATCCAGTCAAACAATACAACGGCATTTGTGATTGTTGATCAGGCAAGTAAATACCCATTGACTCTCATACGGACTTCTTCGATATTGGTGGAGTGAACTGTCCAATCTCCGCCTATAGGGTTGGTTACTTTGGGTTGTGGGCAAAACCTAGAAAAATGTCCTGGTGTCCCACAATTATAGCACTTGTTGCAGTAGAAGTACCATATCCCTACCATCTGCCTTGGGCTCCTGGGCTTGAGGTAACATGAATTTTCCTGCGATGCGAGGATTCTCACCTTTGGCTCTTCTCTTGCGATGGGGGCATCTGGTTTAGTGGTAGCTTGAATGACTAATAAAGTAGAACCTTGTTTTTTTTTCGAGCTTCGTACTACACTTAATTCTTCTTTGGTTTTGCAGCGTGATATGCGTTGTTGCTCTCACTCTTGTAACAAGCAAATACCGAACAAACTCATTGAAACTTTTTTCTGAATGGGGGCTCCAATAGTCTTCCTGCATCTTGGGATTAAGCCCTCTTCTGAAGCACTTTATTTTTCTTCTCTTCAAAGTCCCACCATATGTGGTATATCTGATAAACGGTTGAAATCTTCTGGGGTACTCATTGATGGTCTTGTCATCTTGATTGAGCTTGGATAAATTCACCCAACTTCATAGCAATCACACTAGGATGAACATAGGCTTCACGGAAAGTTGTCGTGAACATATCAGGTAATAGAAGTATTAGCTGGGTAGGTACGATGATTTCTCCACCAAGTCCTTATGGTCCTTCAAGCAAATGAACCGGCATATTCAAATATACGGCCCTTTTCAGTCAAGTCCAACAACCTAAACTTTTCCTCAACCGAAAGCTCATCCATTCTTCCTCTCGGTTGGTTCACTAGACTGTGAACTTAGGTGGATCAGTGGTCTTAAATTCCTTGTATGAATGGAGCCTATCTTCTCGCATTATTGTTTTGATTTCCTCCCTCCACCACGTGTGCGGTGTTGCTTAAATGTTTACAACTCACCTGTACACTCATCAAAAGAACGGTGCGGGTTGGCGGGGAGGTGGTGGTGGCGGTTGGTTGCACCCCTCAGCACCTGAGAGCGTGTTTAACCATCTGCATAATCCAACCAATAAAAATTCTCGGATGATGTTGACATAGTGTAAATGCATTGAATTTAAAGTTAGCGAACTTATTGCAATAATAAATCTATTCGGCAAATACTGGTAACCATAATTCCAATGGCATCACACCCATCATCGCAATAATTATGTACGATCATTTAATTATGTAGCAAATCAACTTCTCCATCCAATGTACGCATAATCCAAAGTTAGATATAGTCACCATGACCATGATATCGAATTTGGAAAAGCATTGCTTCACACCAAAATGGAACTCTTCCATTAAATTCTTCAAAGGCTCAATTTAAATCTGTAAGAGCCGGGATGTTTCAAGGTCTTCTATGTCGATAGCCTCTTGATAAACGGGATCACTAAGGATAGTAGGTAGGTGGCAACCGAGGGTAAGATTTTTCTTCCTACATAGGGTACATATAGCTTAAAGGCTAGCGGGATCCAAAAAGAAGGTTTGCAACCCGAACTCTAGGGAGATTGAGGGCTTCATCATTACTGGTCCTTGTTCCTCTCCATTAATCTTCCCCAAAAAAGGGTCATTTGATAGAGTTCATCTCCGACTTCTGAAGATTGGCAAGTGGCGAACAAGGGTCCATTCTAGGAAAAATAGAAGTGGTCGGTCTATAGCAAAGGCATCGATGGTTTCAACATTCAAACTTATTAGGTATGGACTGCAGCATTGTTGGCAACTTTTCAGGTGACGATTCATCGCCGGTGATAATCCAACTTCTCCAACCAGAACTATAAGGTAGGGGGATGGAAAGGTTAAATCTAGTGAGATCCGAAACTTTATGGTGTGATTCTATGGTTTGGGGTCTCTACATTGTCTGTCTGCTTAAACACTTACAGTACCATGGTTATGCGAAACAACTTATTTCAATGATGTACTGCCTTGTATGTAGGGAGCCATTTTTTTTGGTAATGTGGATTTTTGCGATTGTGTGAGATTGAGAACGAGATGGGTCAGATTTAACAAATAGGGACAAGTACTCACTAAGGGGAGAGCGAAAATAAGGGTAAGAAAAGAAATACTTTTTATTTCATTTTATTGATGCGGATGCATGAATGACATGATGCATGCCGTATCTTACGTCCTCAGAATAGGAAAGATAAGATACTACTTTCGTATAAATGGTGGCACAACTCACGTTCTCTCAAGCGAAATAAGTCGTTTCTAATTCAGGTCTACATGATTTCGCGTGGTTAGTGTACTGCGGTTTTCATTTCAGCCCGCAGTATATTTATGCAATGCATGAAATTCAATTGCATATACACACCTTCGTCCCGAGGTCACCCAGAGCGGCATCGCATACCTTGAAAAACACATTTTACGCGACTTTTGTGTACCTTACACAAGTCTCGGGGCACTACCCAACCATGGGCTCTCAAAACATTTTATTTTTACCCCTAGATGCGGTTGTCAGGTCATGCTCTCACAGCTCACATCTTACCGGTGAGGCATTGAACATCATTTACCTAAGCGTAGAGGTATTTCGATCCATACATGACTACTCAAGTGAGTAACCCGTACTCTTACGGCGCCGCGACAACCAAGCACAAACAACAAAATATGATGCATAAGCCCCATCCCAAGTTAGTAAAGCCACATTTGTCCTTAATTGGGCATAAAGGGTATGACCATGGCACTACTAATTTTTGCAAATCTTTTTACTCACACCAGCGAAAAAGATTTTGTTTAGCAAAATTTTGCAAGATTAGTGGTTCATTTTAATCTTAATACCGGAATCGGATTGCTAAGAGATCTGAACTAAGCTCGATGCCGGTGTGATGAAGTAGACCAATTTATAAGAAATCAAGTATAATTAGCAATTACCCAGAAGCAATCGCCGATCTACACTTGAGTCCATATAAACGGTATTAGGGAAATCTCAGTGATTTCAAACTCATCAACAATACAACCAAGATCGTTGAGCTCGGTAGTCCCAATCATGAGGTATCTCAAACCAAATTCAATATATATTGTCGAGTCGCGATGTCACATTTATTCCAAAAAGTAATTCGAGTCTGCGAAGCAATAGCTTTCGAAAAACAAAATAGTTTATGCAGTAGGAAATCATAATAAAATAGATAGTGCCAACATAATGTCAACCACGTAATAGCAAGAGCGAGGAAATATGGAGAGCGCCATGCCCTAGGCATTATTCTTCAACCACGGCACATCACAAGCTGGAGCGAATCGTGCTGAAGCGAGTCACTGCAACATCGGGAATTAACCGTGAGTACTCAATTGTACTCCCACAAGACTTACGAGTCTTAAACGGGAAAACAAGGGAAAAGACTCCAAGAGTATGCTTGGCTTTTACGGGTGGTGACTCACATTTATTTTTGGAAATAAAGTTGATTAATGCCTACACATACTACTTTCGAGGGTTCTTCCAAGTTAAAAGGTTGTTGTTATATACATAACCATAAGTCTGTATAGTCAGATTAAACACATATACTCAGCGATATATAAAATAACAATATAAGTAACTTGATCAACATTTTAACATGCGACATCATGAATATGAGTACTTGAGTTATTGTGATATTAAACTACGATGTCGTGGAACCATCGGATTCTCAGCTGTCGGGGAGATGGCGATTCGAGATGATTCTTGTCGGTAGCGAATACTCGTCATACACTAGGTCTCACGTCATGACTGCCGAGACCTAATCACTTAAAAGCGTTAGGGGCGTATGTGCCGGACACATCGGCAACCCCTCCTCTCGAGCCACCAAGTGGCGAGGCAGCGGCGTTTCGTGCACCTGCGCTTAGCGCCGATCAAACAACCGACCCCGCCAAGGAGGGGCGTTAAGCGTACAAATCACCAGCCCCTAACATTCCCCCTGGCCTTGATGGCTCCGCGGCGGCGAGGCCTACTATATGAGCAGTACGTTCAACTTCCGATCGCCTTCGGAGCAAAGGGATTAGTCATAGCTAATCGGATGGAAGACCACAATATCCATCCGATCACCACATGTTTTTATTAACCAAGTTCTCGGCGGCTTGTTAACCGCAAGTGATTAACTTAACAACAATCACAAGTGGCTGGGAAATCAGCTGTATCTCTGCAATCATCATAAGCGAGCATTTATTTAACCCTAGACCTCCTAAGTAGGATAGGCAACAACTTGACAAGGATATCACATTGCATCAACGGTTTCAACCACTTCCTATACTTAATGCGGCATTCATAAAAAGGACTCAACAAATTAATTCGAAAGCATAGGAAAGTTCGGCATACCTTGAGGCTTGCCTTTAGAAAATAGTAGGAAAGAAAGTGGGAGTCTTAAAGCTGAGTCCGCGGTCCTCCCTTCTCGTAATAGGGTCTTTTGGCTGCACTCGGGGCGATGAAGAAGGTTGACCTCCGCTCTTGATCTCTCTAGAACTAACTCCTCAGATCACGAGATGATGCATGCATACGCAGTGAATATCTGAGAATGCCGCAGGGATAAACTTGTATATAACTAAAATGGCATGATGGATAATGCATCATGATGAATGATACTAGTAAGTGGATATCTCTTCTGTAGAAGCACAAATGTAACTACGAGCAACCCCTAGTAATCCTCGTCAAGCAAACACCCTATTTCACTGAATCTTTGAAAAATGGCAGCTAGACATCTTTGTGACTAAAAGCAGATTACACGAGGGGAGTTCTATAACTCTAAATCACGACAAGCGAATACTCGTTGGAAAGCAAAAACAAATTATCTACAAAACATTCCATCACCTGACTAATTACGGCATTAACAGCCACCAGCGAGAGAGAAGCAGAAATTTTGTTTCTAACCTAACAAGCAACATGCAACACCACATAACTTGCAAACTAAACTGCAACTCTTATCAAATTTGAGCAGCAAGCAAGACAAGTCATAATCCTACCAAGAAATTAAACCTACTGGTCAAGCCAAAAGATGAATTAAAGCACATAAATGACATTCCTAACTAAACACTACGAAGCACACTTTAAATATAAAAGCTAGGATTAATAAATTGACCAAACACACTAGACCAGCAAACTAACCACACTAACAGATCCTTATTATCATAAGAACAAATAGTGCATCACCCAAACATTATCACCATACTATTTACATGCATTTCCAAGGCATTTTCTAGCAACCTAAATATGATAAATATGCAAACACCTTAGAAAAATCTACAAAAATTACGAGAGGGGGAATACCTCTTGGTCTGAGAGGCTACCATAAAAATTTCATAGCAAAAGCTTATGCATATGCTATCCTACAAAATGGCAAGCTAGCATAAAAATAGGGCATGAAAATACTTTGTATATGAAATGTATGAAACTGCCTAACCATTAACATTAAGACCTAAAGTAACTTGATTTAAAATGCTTGTACAAAAATTATCATGGCAAAAAACCCTAGTAAAGTATTTTTTTCTATGAATTTCCTAAGAAAGCATGGTAAATAGCACATAAATCAAAATCACATTTCATCAATAGAACATAGCATGTATGATATTTTTCCTGCACTCTACAAAAAAAACATAAACATTTTGTCACGAGGGGCCACTATTTTATCATGCACCAAAATTAGATATGCATTTATCTATTTACTTGGAATATAAAGCCATAAAATCTAGATAAATAAGAACTGAAAATGCCAACTCATATTTTATCCTGTAGATCTATTGACAAGGAGCACAACAAATTTGGTTTCACAATTTTCTCACATTCCTAGCTAAAGATATGAATTTTCTAAGAAACAAGCATCTTTGGAAAAAAGAGAAAAAGAAAAAAGGCTGGCGGCCAGTAGGGCCGGCTTGTCGATTAATCGGAGCCAAGGGACGCGCGCCACTGCGTGCGGCGGATCTCCGCCCGTCGTTAGATCCTCCGGCCCAGTCGAGGTACCCTCAGCGGGTTCATTATCGTCGAGATCTGTCTCGATTGGTGCCTCTTACCCAGAGTTCGCGGTGGGCGGCGGTGGGGAGTCGGCGTCGAGCGGCGGCGCTTGGTCTTTGCTAGCGGCTGAGCTATTTGTCTTCGGCGCGAGGAAGCGAGCGGGGTCAGCGTTCAAGCCTCAACGAGCCACTGGTGAAGCTTCGGCGAAACGCAGACGCGCGGGCGAGGTGGCATGGCTAGAAACCCCGGCGGCCTTGGCGTGTGCGGCGTGACGCGACGCGGACTGGCGGAGGTCGCGGTCGAGCTAAAGCGAGGCGCAGCGGCTTTCGATTTGTCTGCCGGAAAGTGTTCTGCGAGCGAGGAGGCAGTGAGAACGCGAGTTAGATCGAGAAAGAACCGGCAGCGGGCGGGCGGTGAAGCTTCCCATACGCGCGGCGGCCATGGCGGTGGCCGTGGGCCAGCGCCTGCGGCGGTGTGGCCCGTTCAGGCGGACGTAAGGCGAGAGAGGTCAGCGGCTAGGTTCCTACACCGGCTGACTCAAAGCGAGCGCGAGGCACTAGATGGCGGCGGAGGTGGTCGGGGCCGAGGCGCAGCGGAGGGCAGCCAAAGGTTTGCTAGAGTTCGAGCGATGGCGTGAGCGGAGATACGTCGATTTGCGCCTCGTTTTTCTTGCTTGGTACGAGATGCGTCCTAGCCCGGTCGAGATGATGTAGCGGTCGCGAAATTTGCTTGTGGGGTGCTAGGTGGAAGGCGGGGATGCGGCGGTAGTGCGTGTCTTGCGGCGGTAATGGCGTCGGTGGCGGCGTTTTTCTTCTGTAGCGCTGCGAGGAGGAGCAAAGGGAGAGTGAGGAAGCGAGTGGCTTGGACAAGGGGCTTCGTTTCCTCCCTCAAAGAGACGCGGTCGCTAGCGGCAGGATCGGCGGGGCGTGCTCCATCGTCCTTGCTCGGTCGGGCGGTATTTGCAGCGCGTGGCGAGTGGCCGAGCGATTCCCCCTTTTTCTTTCTTCTGAACTAAACCCTAAGACAAAGCTGTTTTGCTCTATGCTTTTGTGATTAGATGCGAGAGTGGCGAAAACTCTAATTGAACCAAATGTTCCTCATGAAAATCTGCAACATTTCACCTATAGAAACTTTTTCCTAATTAGGTTTGGTTTTAGAAACTATGGCGGTCAAAGGTAAACTATTCGGGGTCAAAGAAACCTAAATCACCCTCAAATCGAAGCGACCGACTTTTTCAACACGATCCACTCAAAATCACATAGCGGCACTGTGACATCTTTTTGTTCTACGATACCCTCCGCGTTCAGCGCTGCTTTGCCTCGATTCTAGTCTTTCTTTTGGCAAGTCGGTAGCGTTGTAGTCTACATCCACACTCTCGTGAGCAGCCGGTGATTGGGTGGCTGCGATGCTGCGTCTTGCAGGCCAGCGTCAACCCACGCGGGCGATACGCTTCGTCGGCACCACGGGCTACCCGATCACGAGGAGTTGGGAGTGTAGCCCTCGGAATGTTGAGCGTGGCCAGTGTAGATTACGTAGCGAAGGTCTACTTGATTATCTTTGGCTTAGGTCATCTTTTAGCGATCCGCGTAGGCGTCGCGCCATCGGGTTAGGGGGCATGAAAGCAGCCAAATATGCTCTTACTCAAGGCAGCGTAACACGATGCCCATGGGCGTCGGCCTTGTTATGCCCGGTAGGTGTGTTGCGGGGAGATCAAAGGCAACCACTAGGCGGCAATTTGGGGCCGTGGAAGAACATCCATTATGCTGTACTCATTATGGAATTTTAGTAGAGGCGGCAGCGGCGCATATGATCCATGGCGTGCGACGCTCTATAGCCCAAATGGTACCTCGCCATGGCGGGCATGAAGTGATGATGGCGGCATGCATTTTGTGGTTGTGATAACCGTGTATCTTGTTGTCAAAAACTTACGTGTATATAGTACATGTGTGCAATTGATTCTTCCGTCGAATTTGATGGAAGTTGTTAAGCCGCGATCCGCGATCAACGCATGCCGCGGGAGGTCAAAGAGCGCCATGCCATGAGGCCCCCAGCTCACGCCTTAGCGGGGCGTGTGAGAGCCGGGGAAAGCGGCCCGACTTCGGCGATTTCGTGTGTGCATGAACAAAGGCTCGGCGTCCGTCAGGTCGCCGTCCTTGGCTGGCCCATCAATCGATTGCCTGCGCCGAGCGAGAACGGATCGATCTTGATGGTGATGACGCGCCAGCATTTGGCGAGGCGATGCGCCCAGTCTGCGGCGAGGTGTGTAGGATACATAAAGGATACGCATGCAAAGGTGTGTGCATGTCTCATGGAAACAAAAATTATAGACTCGAGTTTTAATTTTTGGAAGCGTCTTTGTAGTAAGTATTATTATTTCTATGAGAAAATCTGCATGTCGGTAGTAAATGGCGCCCGCACGCCCTAAATTACGATTGCTGGCCAGCGTTTCAAAGATCATGTAGATCCCTCGATCTCTACGCCCCATCGGGACGACCGCATTTGATTCTGCACCCACCAATTGGTGGGTTGCTAACAAAAACAACCCAACGGTCACATGGAAATACCCCTAAATTTCAATGCATATTCGTTCAACATAAGGGAAGACATAAACACCGCGTGAGTACACATTTACAATATAATAAATATTACATTCAACATAATGTAAACATAACACAAGAAGTAGTATATACTACATTACAATATATACTATCAAATAAAGTTGAAGAACTAGCTAATGATATCAAATCGGCATTTATCAAATCGCTTGCTGGCCCGGTGGCGAAGCAGCGTCGTCATCGATCTCACATCCTGGCGGCGGCGTACATCACAGTGCTCTCAAGGCCCAGCGTCAGGTCGAACTTATGCATGATCGGCACAGCTGTAATGCGGGGCGACTTTGGACTTAGCGCACCGGGCCCTTACCTCTTGCATCCCTCGCGACCATATGCGGGCGTGGCTATCCTTTGGCGGCGGCGTGACCCCGTCCCGGTCGTGGTAAAGGGAAACCTTGAGGCTGCGGGCGCAATGTCCTCGAGGTCTGCTTGACCTTGAGTGCTTGCGCGTGTCGAAGGCCCTCCCGCCGGCCGTCGAGGGAAGCGGGCGGCGGCCGCCGATGATTCCATGGGCGGCTTTTACGGTAGCGTCGAGTGCAGTAGGGGTTCAGAGCCGGTGCCGGCATCACCAAAATTAAGCGCGCGGGGTCCCGGCGTCCTTGGCTTGCTTGCGAGCTTCAGACCCAGCGGGATCAGTGGCTGGAGTCTTCAGCGCCAGCGACCAGCCGCGCGCCGTGTCCATCAACTTCTACATCCGCGTAGCACATGGCCTCCCGGATGACCCGGCCTCGAGCGCTTCTCAATTGCTCTACTAACTACGAGGACTTCCCGGGCGTGAGTGGCTGCCTACCCGCGTGAGATTCTGAAGCCGATGGAGGCGACACGAGCCGGATCATGTAAACGTCGCTGTCGGTGAAGAGGATCCGCCCAGCTTCCTGCCGGGAACTTGGCGAAGGTACAAGTAGAGCCATAGAGAAGAAATCCGTCGGGCTCCTTGCGATTGCCGCGAAGATCTGCGTCAATGGCCAGATCATCTGGCGGCATCAAAAGGAAGCAAGTCAATCGCCGCGCGTCGTCTTGCCTTGCCTTCTTCAGTGGCCTTTCGCCATTCTTGATCGATCGACTAGGCTGGCCTATCCGAAAGCTTCACGGTAGCGCCCTCTCGTTACATCGCGTGCCCTCGCCCAGGCTGCCACGCCCTCCCTTTGTTCTTTTGCTTGTATTTAACATCTACAAAGCGACGCCTCCTCAGAAACGTGGGAGGTGTGCGTTCCAAAGCAGCCGTGCCGTAGAGTTCGCCGAGGGCAACCAACGGTCCAGCGGAAATTAGATTTTTAATAAATAAGAAACAAAATACTACAAAAAGGAAAAATAAAGTAGAGTTGGTTCCCATCTCTACACCATGTGTTTACTATAGTTGTACATTTGGCGGTATTTTTGCCCGGTCGGTGGCACGGCCGGTCGGTGATATGTGAGACCCGCAGGCGCGCGGCAGATGTGGACGGGCCGTAGGCGTCGCCCGCCCATAGCCGCGGTGGTGGCACGGCGTGCGGTGGCGGCACGCTGCTTACAGATCGCGACCCACACTGCGTTGCGGCACGCTAAAACACACATCACTCACCTATCGGCTATCTCTCTCTCCTATCCCTCCTGCTGCGCGTGCGCGACCCGAGCGTGACAGCGGCAGTGCGCCTCCGGCCCGAGCGCCGCCTCGCGTCAGCCCACGCCCGCGTCGGCCGGGCCATCTCTGCCGGCGACTTCGGCGCTGGCTGTAGCCCGCCCGCGCTATGCGCCTCCGACGTGGCTCCTCCATTCACCCGGCTTAGGCTGCCTCTTCCCCTCGCACGCCGAAGCCCACGCGCCACCGCGCCATGAGGCATGACTCCTCCACGCACGGCCACGAGGCAGCCCACCGGCTACGTCAGCCGAGGAGCGCGGCGAGGAGCATCGCGAGGCGGCGGCGGCGGCGTCCGATGTCGAAGTCCTCCTCCTCGGCGTAACTACGCTGCGCTCCCATTCCTTCTACGTGCAGGGCCCGCGGGCGGCACCGGCCCGATAGCGACGCGGCGAGCGGCGTGGGCCGTTACCATAGAGCGCGTGACTTTGGCAGCGGTGGTACGCGGCGTGTAGCGTGGCGCCGGCAGTCGCGCGATCGTGCGTGCTGGCGGCCAGCCAGGGCAGCGGCTGTCTTGAGGCCGATGCTACATCTATAGTGTTTACATAACTACGTCTCTCACGGTCATGTTTTGAATACGATGCAACCGTGCATCCCACTCTGCGGTACTTCGTAAAGAAAAGAAAGAGTGATCTTGCGTCGGTGAAACACATCCATCTCCCTCCAAACTCAAGTGCGTGCTGCGTGCTTATTCCCTCAGTTCCACAAACACATGCAGCTATGGGTTTTCGTGTCCGTCGAAGCGGTGAGTAGTACAAGTGGGTATGTTTGACCAAATTTGTACTCCCTCTGTTCCAAAAAGCTTTGCAACTATGGGAGCGTGCGATCAAACTTTCGGCTTTAACTAGGTTTATAGAAAATACACCCTCTGTCCCTACAAATAAAGAAGTTAGTTTTTTGACCTCTACTACAATTCTTGTTTAATCATTCGTCTTGTTATTTTAAATATTTATCCAATTAATAAAATAAATAAATTATTATGAAAGCATCTCTAGCGATAAAACAAGTCACATAACAAAATAAAAAAAAAAAATTAAAACTTTTTTTGAATAAGGCAGGACCCGGTCAAGCGAGGATTGATTGGCAGGTAAAAATGGACATTTTGTATTTTTGGCACATTTATATCTCCAAATAAATTTATTAAAAACTAGACTTAAAAGATCTTCAGGTGATGTAATTACTTAGTAAAATATTAATATATTTTAATATATAATTCTTTAGCGGAGTTTAAATACATTGACTTCTTGGGGAGCTTGAAATTGCATCTCGATGCGAAGGGAGTACTAAATACTACTCTATTGATCACATTGAGATTAATTTTATTATACATCTCATAGTCAATCTAATGATATTTATTTCATAACATAAATAATAGCAGTTTGTTTGATCGGCCAGATCTTATCTTGAGATGGATAGCTACCTCGATCTCTAGATAGTCGGATTAATTATTTGATAAAATACACATATCATAATCAATCTAATGATATTTATTTCATAATCGAACAAACTTGATCGAGATGTGTTTTTATAAGCTATATATTTGTAGAGAAGCTTCGTGCTATGCAATTGCACTAGCGCTATTATTCAAGCTAGCTAAGCTCAAATAGTGTCATCTGCAAGCGCTATTGTGGTATTTGTTGACAAGGAGTGATCGACCCTAGCAATTGTTGTTAGTGATTGTGAGTGATTTCACGATGTTAACTTTATGGTTGTTGTTTGCTTATATGTACTTGACTTGATGCTTTTATGGTTGTTTGCTTTGAGGATAAGAACTTTATTATATGGTTATCGTATCACTTATCAAATTATCACTTGCTCGGATTATAATTATGCTCTGCTTGTCTGATTTCCTATGGAAACAAATAGCGTGCTATAAGCGGCGCTATTAAGTGAAGCTACATGCTTGCTCGTAAGTGCAAATAGCGGCGCTATAGCGCTTCCACCATAAACGCCGCTATAGCGGCATTAAGTGACTGCAGCATGTCAGCTCAATTTTCATAGCCGCGCATGATCTAAAAGCAGTGAGGTTGTGAATATGCTTACGTATATTACATGTGTTGCCTACGTTTTCCAAATTTGTGTGCATGTTTGATTGTTGCTGAAATGATGAGTGAAACGAGAGGACATGCAAGCGGAAATGTGTCCAAGGATTTTGAGTTTAGATTCTAGATTTTCGGATGGATTTCCATCCGGACTCTAAATAAAATCCAAATTTCCTATTGAGGATCCACGGATTACTAGTAGGCGATTTCATCTCTCTCTCTCTACCCGGATTCCGCTTTTATGTCCTTCATTCTACGCACTTCCTATAATATGGATGAGGGGCAAAATGGTAAATGAAACTCGAAGGAAATCTACAGAGCGGCTCATGTTTTCTACATTGGTTTTTTCTCGAGTTCTAGAATCCAAGGTGATTTGTTGTGAGAGAGAGAAAATCTTTGTATTTTGGTTGGATGGTCTTGATTTGTTGTGAGAGAAAGCAGCGTTGACTGGTGGGTGAACCGCTGGTAGAACAAAGGCATCCTTGTGTGACGATGGCGGATGTGCACCGTGTTGTGGTGAGGTGTGTGGGAATCGCATGCAAGGTGTGGATATGATCGGCCGCGTCTGTGGAAATAAAATACTAGTATACTAGTACCACTATATGGAAAATTTGCGTCGATAGTAATGGCGCCGCCCTAAATTCTGTATTGGCTTGGCGTTTCGCAGGTGAGGGTCGTCCATCTCTGTAGCCGCTCATCACTAGTACTACTAAAAACCGCATTTTACGCCCACCATTTTGATCGGCGCAAACTATTCATCTTCCTTTTCCCGGACCAAAATGGCGCGCATAAAAGCCGATTGCTTTGTGCCTCGAGCCATGGAGAACCTTCGCGAGGATTTGCTGAAGCACATTAGCAGCTCAGCGTTGCCGCATGGCTTGAGCATCTATGGAGGGCCTCATGAATCTAAAATTCTGTGCGAAGACGCGAGGCGTCTTGTACCTGGTAGTGGGATGGAGCATCGGCCCGGACACGTCTTTGGACTAGCGGACAAAGCGGGGGCGTACACACTACTGTAGCGAGTTTGTGGCGGAGTCTCATCTGGACCCGCCAAGGTTTCGGCAACACGGTGTTTGAGGCGGGCATATGCGTGTTCGTGGAAGATGGCGGCACCGTCTGCGTAGCCCGCTTCGACTTGCTGGAACAAGCCTTAACTCGAGGCATGAACTTCGCTCGGTATGTTACGCGCTCTTTTGCGCTCTATAGGTGGAGCGCGCCGCTGCCGATAATGACCATGCGAGGTGTGCTCGGGGGGAGGTGGAGTAGCGACACGCGCGGCGATGATGGCCTGGAAGACCAGAAGCGTGCAATGCTCCGCGAGACGGCGATGTGATCTTGCGGCGACTGTTGGTGCCCCATGCGGTGAGCGCATCTTCCTCCTACGGCCAAGCCGGCCTGGCCCGAGTGGCGGACATCGGTCTTGAGAAGCGAGGAACATCGCGGCGCCATCATCGGCCGGTGGGTGGAGGGCGTGGCGGCGGCACTCCATCGCGCTGCGAGGAGTGTAGGATCGGCGGCAGTGTAGGAGGTTGTTTATTGCAGCGGTGGGCATGAGAAGCGGTGGACTTCGCATGAATCTATGTATATGTTGATGATGACGACAATGCACCCATGCATTGCATTATGTGATCTATCTTACTTTTTAGTGCGTGATGGATGATTATGTGGTAGTGGTGTTTATATTCATTCATATTTCGCGATGGCCGCCCGACCATGCAGCCATGGCTGCGCGAGCACCTCGGCGTTGCTAGCTATGCATTGCGTTGGCCGGCGGGCGTTTCTTGTGTCGTAGGTTCACGCGCCCGGCGTTCAATCGTTCTCCGCGGCAGCCTCGGACGTCCACGCATGCAGGAGTCTTCAAAAGTGTCTACAGCTGGTTTTACGATGCTTTTCCATCCGTCCATTTAACCTGCGGCTAGTCACCGTCGGTAGGAGTGTAAACTTCGCTCAGGTGCCGCCCGTCGCGTCGTCGTTGGTACCGCCCTAAACGCTCATCCAGAATGCCAAAGATAGGGCGGCCTGGAGTTCTCACGGGGATCCCGCGGTGGTGGTCCTCCGGTAAGCTAGAGCCTGCGTCTCATTGACATCGGCTTGCGGGGTTTGCGCGTTGTGGGAGGACCTCGGGGAGCTCAAGAACCTAATTTTCTTTTTCTTTTTATTAATCTATGGTTACAACTTGTAACTAGTCTTTCTCCCTCATCGTAACTCAAACGTGATGATTTTTCATTTCTACGATTTTTGTAAAATATGTGTGTCAAACTCGTATTCTTCTTTGCTAATCCATTCAAATTGTCAGGTGGTTTTACTTTTTCAACTAACTTTGACCACTCGTCTTATTCAAATTTTATGCAAATATCACTTCTTTTGTTGTGGCATGCTTTATTATCAAATATTCTTTAGAATGACTTAAACTTATTTGTTTTGCACAAATTTTTGAATAAGGCAGTGGTCAAACTTGAGGTAAAAAAGGTCAAGCGAACTATAATTTGGCGAAGTACTTACTACTTTTGTCCGCGTTTAGTGGATATTATTTGAAAGTTGATTTCAAATATTTGAAGGATTAACATTTGAAATTTGAAGTACTAGTATGGAGATAAGTAAGATGCAAAACCATGGGGCCATGGGGCCATGGAGTACATTGTTTGCTTAGGGCGGGTGTTAGGGGCCATATGGTGAAATGCGA
>JADLZK010007282.1:0-127102 GCA_015847255.1 Hyparrhenia diplandra
ATGGAGGGAGTAAGAATGGGCGTAATTGCAAACTTGTAATTTTTTTTTTGTAAAGGGTAAAATGGTAACTTCGTAAATACCAATTATTGTTTTTAGTAGTATAGTTAGTGTGGCAAACACAAAATGAATACGAGTGTGTTGGTTACTTCTAGGTTTTCGGCGACGGCGTCTGCGAGCCGCCGTCGCCGCCGCGGATGGGTAGGTTTCCACGGCCCGGCGTCGTGCGAGCCGCCGCCGCCGCCGATGGGAGGAGGCCGGCGGGGCGGGGCAACGGGCCACCCCTTGCCCCTCGTTCCTCCTGCGCCGTCATCCACCCCTGCTCCTCGTCCTCGCTGTACCGGCTCGGGCGTCGCCCTCGGCGTTAGGTCCATGGTGGAGCAAGATGAGGCGAGAAGAAGATGGGGGCATCAAACCTAGATCAGCGCGCCATGAGGAGGCATTGGAGCCGGCACCGGACGCTAGCGTTGCACATGACCAGGAGTAGGTTCGCCGCCGCCGCCGCTGTCTCTGCGACGGGTAGGTTCGGCGTCATGCGCCTTAGCGGCTAGCGGCCATCGTATCGTCTTGCCCGAGGAAGCGGGCGGACGGAGCTGGCGGTGGTGGGCTGCTGGCTGCGGCGCGCCCTCTCGGCAGAACCTCATTGTGGGCGTGGCGTTACCCAGTTGGTTTCTCACGTTGCAAGTTCATGTCTTTTGATTCTTAGTTCAGAGATTATTGTAACTACTAGAGTAGTTCATACAAAACACTTACAATTCTGTGTTGATCATAGCATCTGATTTGTTTCCGATTGGCAAAAGGGGTATGGTCTTACAGAGACTATTTTAGTATCGGTGCTTGTTTCCAATAGTGTGTTTCCGATTGACTAATTTAAGCTATATGATTCGGTGTCAATGCATAACGTGATGCTTGTTCTTCCTCGATTGTTTTTGCCCCCGACATTAGGCAAAACTTCGGGGGGATTTTGAGGAGACACTTTGTCCCTTTAGTTAGTCAATTATTTATTGACAAAACTCATTTTCTTTGATCGATAGTTTGATACTAAGCGTCCCTGCTATCTTTGTTGTCGCATTTGCGACAAGCAATTGAATCCGGCCTCCCGGACAAAAGTGTTTCGACAATGTGCATGAAATTCCACGAGCTAGAGAGAAGCCTTAGGGAAATTGATCGTTCGCGTGCCATCTATGTGCATGCATCCAACTATCTTTGATCCAAACAATCGACTTTTGGAAGAAGTGGAATGATTTTGAGATTCAGCATGGTAACGAAGACACATTTAGGGAGATGCCGTATCAAGCGTCAGTGGTGGCTGCTAGCCGCGATCGGTATGCCACACTTATCGACTTAATTTGCGGTTTGACATGAACACTAATTCTTGTATCACAAATTAATACCGACATATAACATTGTGCGCAGACACATTTCATACTACCGTAGTACTTATGCGAGATGGATCGAGGTTAAACCTGGGACGGCGATTGACACTCAAGAAGCGTCTTGGCCCACGAAGATGAGATGGCAGCCTTGGAAAGGCAAGCGGCTCCCGGACCATCATCCTTTGGACCACCACGGCACCGTGCACCGCCCAGCCTGACCCGCTAACTGATGGGATGATGAACTTTGTCGATCTTTGGAATAGAGGCGAAGCGTAAGAGCGGCCCGACAACAGGCTTGTAACAACGAGGACATTGAGCTGCCCGGCAGCGATCTGAATTATCGAATTGATCTTTGAAAAGTCATATCTTCTAGTTGTGATGCTTAGTTTCGAGCTGCAAGTGTTAGCAGAATATGTTTCGACACAACAATTCGGTTGCTGAAATTCAGATCTTAGTCTCGAGTGTGCATGTTTTATGAGAATCGGCTACATTGTATTGGATGTATATGACCTTGTCCAACATGAATTGATGCTCCAATAGTTTGATCGAGTTTTAGTTTGCATCATTTAGCTGTAGTGACATCATCGGAGAAGAGAGGTGGTCTTAGGACATCAGCCATTCACATTATTAGTTTTTACGTCGCCTCGGTTATTTGATTGCTGACGAGTTCTGCCGTTGTGGAAGAGATCATTGTTGGCGTAACCATCAAACCGATTTTGGTCAGCGTGGTAGTCAAAAGGTTGAACTTTGCAAGATATCAGCCAACTTGGTTTGCTAAACTCCAAAGGTCGAAGGCGCTGTCCTCACGTGTATCTCTTACGGTGTCCTGAACTTAGTTGTCGAGTTTGGACTGAACTTAATGTATCATCATCTCACGCTTTGCCAAGTTTGTTTACTATGACCAAAATGACCTTGCAAGTAGCAAGGCCGCTTTCCTTAGTCCACTTTTAGGAGAGAAAAGAATTTGATTTCTACTACCATGAAGTTTATCCAGATTGCACGAGACCATCTCGGGATAAAAATTCAAAAACCCGGTGTCACCATGACCGTTTTCCAACCGTTTTTCAAATTGAATGGATGCAAGCGGCGCAAAAATCCGGGAGTGCATCCGAATGTTCTTAGTCTTTATATAGACCATTGGCTCTATCTCTCCCATCTGTTTTCACCCGAGGTGGGACTAAAATTGAGAAATTTCATGACTTTGCCATGGTGAACATGCATCGGGCCAAGTGGTTTGTTGGCCCAAGCGTAGCGAGAGGAGGAGTAGAAAGTAGCCTAAAATAGGTTTTGTAGTTTGTATTTTTGTGACAACCTTTTTAATTCCTACAAACCGGAGGGATTTGAAGTGATTTGATTTGAATTCTAGGGAAGGGTTTAGGTTGAAAATTCAAGTTAAATATTTTGGAGCCACAAATAAATTTCTAAAAAGCACATCAACACGAAAATACATAAGTGGATTTTAATGCAAGGTTAAAAATAGTTAAAATACCATAAAACGACTAGAAAAATCTAAAAACTTGCATAGCCCCATGATTTTGGTGTATAATCGGTACATAAAAAAATACAAGTGATTTCGACAAAGTTCGGCCGCACACCCTCACAAAGGCATGCATGGCTCACATAGTCTTGTATGACTAAGTGAGAGATGCTTACGGCTACGAAGAATGTAGAGTACCACTTTGTCAAAATCATTTGAAACTTTTTCTCATGACTATACACCAAAATGGTGTGTCCATGCAAGTCTTTAGATTTTTTTCTAGGTAGGTTAGGGTATTTTAACATTTATTCTTTAGTAGTTCAGAAATAATTATAATAATAGGTAAAATTACGCTAAAAACTCCACAAATGCACACAACATCGTAGTTTGGACCCATAAACATCCCATTAAAGTTTCAGATGATTTGAAGATAGTGGTGATACACATATCTACATGTGGTGACATATCTTATGTAGTCATATTAGTCGTAGTGAGACATGTATGACTTTATGAGGACATGCACCACCAATTTGTCGAGAATCCATTGAAACTTTTTTCTCATGACTATATACCAAAATGGTGTGTTCATGCAAGTTTTTAGATTTTTCTAGCTAGGTTAGGGTATTTTAACATTTATTCTTTAGTAAATCAACAAATAATTACAATAATAAGTAAACTTACTCGAAAGTTGCACAACTGTGCACAACATCTTAGTTTGTATCCATTAACACCCTATTAAATTTTTAGATTATTTGGAGATAGTGTTGATACGCATCTTAGTGAAATGGAAATAGCAAAGAAGAAAAAAAAAAGAGTACATAAATAAAAGAAAAGGCACCAACAAGGTTCGAGCCTAGGAGCTGCGGGTGAGCAAAGTGACGAGTAAACTTAAATTTGCATCTCTCGATGATGAATAATTACATAATTTGCATCTTATGATAGAAAAATTTATGGAGCCTTGGGTCAGCGGGCAAGAAATCGAACCCAAAATTTATGGAGCACGGGTCAACGGCGCAAGAAATTCAAAACCCAAAACCTTCAACTATGGGAGCACGCACAGATGCCTTTTGTGTACTTTATTTTTTTTTTGAAAGAGGAAGATTTTCTTCCCATTCCCACGCACAAACTAATTTGAAACCTTATCCACGGGTTGATTCTTCTGGACATTAGTTACATAAGCGCACTATACATCAACAAAGGTTGGTGTCCCGAGAACACAAGTGTTTGTTGACTGCCGGTAGTGCAAATACTTATACATTGCTTAATTATTGATTATGCAGTGAAGAACAAAACGAAAATGCTTTACTGCGCAAGACTAGCAGAGATAAACATGAACCGTCACCACCATATCCTTGCGGTTTTGCTTTCTCCTTAGTTCAATCATTTCTTTCCCGCAAACCGTTACTTCTAACAGATTGGGCTATAGCCATAGAGAATTTATCAAGTATGGTACTTTCAGTGCACACTTGAAACATGGAATCACGACATATATGATTTAATTCCCAACCTCTCTCTTTTCGCTTTTCCCCGCATGTCCCGAGAAGTAGGGACGGTGACATGTTGATTAATAGATCAATTGCAGTGCGTAACATTACAAATGATTGAGACATTTTAAATGGACAACGTAGATGATTAGTACAAAGACATACGATTAAAAGCACATGTTCATAAGTGTCTACCATTTAGGGATCATCATTAGCAAGCAACATTTTCAAGAAGACCGAACTGAAGGAGATGAGCTGAAGGATTCGATCATGAATTCTAAAAAAAAATCACGAAAACTTGTAGAGCATTCTTTGCCTTCCAAACAAGTATCTCCTAAACAAGTACAAGCCACCTTTTGGGAACAGATTCTGAGACAGGGGATATAAGCGGATAACCATCTCCTAAACAAGTATCCAAATATGTAATCATACATGAACTCCAACAACTACAATTCTAATATGTGGAGAAATCTTTGTTATGGTTGCTAAATATGTGGAATCTTAATAATAATTCAAAATTAGTACAGTAGTTTGATGCCTACCCAACCATCCAATGCCAAGAGTGCATGACATGAATTCAAGGTCCCTGTTCGAGAGAGAGAACAAAAATGGCATCAAGGTAAATGTGCTCTTCCAAAAGCACAAACAACCTCCAAGCCTTCCTCTTCAATTCATGGTCTATTGCACCTTCAAGCTTAAGAATTCATAAATCATGACTCATCGAACAGTATAATGCGAGAGATACAAGACTTCAGTTTTTGCATGCCTCGCATCAACCAAGGAACGCTTCTATGGGCTGCCTCTCGTCATTCGGATGCAATATATGGAATAAATATGGTCCCACACAAATGAGATAGATCCCAAACAAATCCCCTCATCAAAATACATGGAACAAACAATGGTCCTGTTCTAAGTTAAATGGACACTCATCTAGGAATGTATCATCAAATGGTGATATCTTTGGGGCGAAAAGGCAACAGAGAATTTGAGCTCAAAGTTGCATACAAAATACGAATCACAATCAGTTTTAATCCTTGGTCCACAACTATATCCGCTAAACAAGACGTGAGCGGCTTTATTGAACTATATTGAAAGGATGGTGTGGGTAAATCTTCCATTCATGTTAAACAACGTAAAACTGATAGTAAAAACAGGTTATTCAGATTATCAAAGCTTATCGTAAAGTGGATACCTTGAGCAACGATGCAAATCCTGCTTTCGACGGCGAGGGCGTGGCGGCGCGCGGAGGAGGGGCTGGGAGGGGGGCGGCGCGGAGCGGCGGGTTGATCGGCACGGCCGCGGGCGCAACGGGCGGGCAAGGGCGTGCGGCGCGCGGACGGCGTCTTGGAGGAGGAGGAGGAGCGGCGGGTTGGGGAGGGCGTGGCGGCGCAACGGCGAGGGCGAGGGCGTGGCGGGAGGTGTCCGGCGTCGGCGCGTCTTCGGCGCTGGGCGGCTGGAAGTGGGAAGGCGGCGGCGTGCGAGCCGCCAGCGGGGATGAGCCCGTGAGGCGTCTCCGGCGTCGGCGTTCCGGTGGCGCGGCCGCGATGGAGTCGGCGGCGTGCGAGGACGGCCGGAGGGGATGAGCTGTCGTCGCGTCCCGCACGGACCTGGGTCCCCGAGCGCCACCTCGGGAAGGGGCTACGACGGCGGAGGAGGTCGAAGGGGGCTCGCGGACGAGGGCTGGGGAGGAGGAGGAGGAGCGGCGGGTTCGAGATGGCGGCGAAGAGGAGCCGCGTCGGGATCTCCGGGGTGGGCCGCGACGAAGAGGGAGGGTCGCGAGCCTGGGGGTACTGCTTGGGTGCGGGGGGGTTAGATGTGAACAATTACCGTGTTATCCTTCCACCTAAAAAAAGAATTTAGGAGAGGCAACAAGAGGTAATGGTAGCATCTGCTGCTGCTGCAAGCAACCGCCGCCATTACTGAGCTCTCGTGGTGGTGCACTGCAACTGCAACCGCAACAGCAACAGCAACAGCAACAGCACGGGGGATGCTCCATCATGTCTGGGAACAGCATCCAGACACGGATCGTTTTCCGGTACGCCAGGCAGGGCCTTAAATTCCCGGAGGAGTAGTTGCGCGCATCGATCGGTCCATCCATCTGCCGGCACATGACGAGGAGGATACGATATATCCACCGGTACGACCAGACCAGTGGACGGCCGGATCAGCAGCCAAATGCATTATGCCGGCCGGCCCCTGAGGCCATGGTTGCACGCAGCCTTGTGCCCTTGTCCCGCCGGCCGGCCGGCCGCAAGATCTTCGCTGCTGCTATATCACATCTCTCACGATCGATCGACAGGATTGTCCCTTGTCAGTGACGGAGATTGTCATCTCACAGTCGTCGTCGTCGTCGTCGTTCCCATCATCTGATACGGCCGGCCGGTCGTTTTCTGCACAGTCAAAACTAAACTAGGGAGGAGGATCGGAGGTCAGAACTGAAGGAAGATCTGTTTGAGGCGGCCGGCCGGGTGGGGTCGGTGCCGGTCCAACCAGATGCAACTGCCAAAACTGTTTTTTCGAGGCCACTTGTCACGTCGTCTTCCATTCATAAACCCCATCCTTGATCTATACCTCAAATTAAAGATGACATTAGAATTTAGAATATACAAACATATACTATCGATCGTCTAATATACATATTATAGGGCCATGCATCAATTCGATTTGCAAGCAGCTGATCGATGCGTATGCAAATGTGCATGTGTCCTTTGACTGGCAGAAGATTGACATGGTGCATGGGCCGGCGGCCGGGGCGCACGCTAACGTGGGACGTCGTTCGTACAACGAGATCCCAACCGACCAAACTGCTGTGGTCCATGCCCCATATGCCTCCTCCTCCTCCGAGCTCAGCTACTACCAACTTGCTGCATGCCTATATCATATCATATATATTATATTTATATACTACTGCTCAGACTGAGTACCGTGGAGTAGAGTAGCACGCATTACATTACATTACCTGATGATGAGTGATCGATGAGTCAAGGGTCAATGTGCCAAGGGGCAGCGCAGGGTCTCTCTGATCATCACTGCTACAACAGACGCTCACATGCTGCATGTCTTGTTAATTACTCACCACCATATGTTTTGGGGATGCCTCTGCATTCAACATGTTGGATTGCAAATAAAATTCAGGATTTTTCTTAGCGCTACAAGCTAAATTTTTCTTTTCAAGTATCTAGGCAATATCTTGTCAGACTCAGGAGTGAGTCACCGAAATAAGCAGTGGCTGAATATTTAATTATTATTTAGCTTTATTATTATAATTATTAGATTAAATTAAAGTGAGTTAGAAAAAGACTAATGGACCTGGCCCGTTAGCAATTGTAAACCCCTCATATAAATATGGGGGCAACTATCGTGAGACAATCAAGAAAGAAATAATTTAGGGTTTACCCTATCCTCTCCCTGCTCAGCCGCCGCCGCTGCCCTTAGCGCTTGGCGCTGCCGACGCCGCCACTTGCGCCGCCTCTCCTGCGCCACCGCCGCGCCACCGTCCTCGCCTCGTTCATCGCCGCCCGATTCAGCCACGTCACCTCTCTCGTTCTTCCTCTATCTGGAAAATGGGTTGTGACATATCTGGTTGTTTTAGCTTCACCTAACATAAAGATTGTTTCCATGCCCTTACAGTGTCTTATAAATATATTTACACCACCTTATTACTATATTTACATTAAATATTCAATGTAATTTATTGTATAAAGTGGTGTAATTTAGGAAAACGCAAATATACCAAATTTTCTAAACAAATTTATAATTTTTTATGAATTTCAAATACCGAGAAATATATATCAAATTATTCACAAATGTCATCAAATTGTTCAAAAACTTACAAATAGAAACATAGAGCAGAGCAGACAAGAAGAGAAGAGAGGCAGAGCAGTTGCGGGCTTGAGACGAATCGGAAGGTGAACGGGAACATCGCTTACCACTTAAAGCATAACGCCGAAAAATCCTAAAATAAATCCAAGATAATGCGAGCACTCATGCCAAGTTGAGGACTTGAACCCGGGTGGGCAGGTTCCACCACAAGGGACCTTACCAATTGATCTATGATCAGTTCACCACTACAAGCTAAAATGGGTTGTGTTTCACCTGCAAAAGTTCAAATTATTAAGCACATTCCATTTATGTGATCTCTTATACGAAAATAATCAAACCTAGCAGCCAAACAATTTCATAAAGCGATTGTGATCCATCAACCCAAATATTTCATGAGAATCTAGATCCAAAACGTTTCTATGCGAATATGAATCTCTATCAATTAACCCTCCCTTAGCTTGCCTCGAAATCACTTCTGTTTCAATTTTTTTGGTTTTACTAAATTTCACCACTTAAACATATATTGTGCAGATTTTGTTTTCAAATTTACATTCTGTAGAGGCCCTACTGATGTTAACATTTTCAAGAAAGAAGTGAGTACATCACTAATGCCCTTGATTAAGAAACAGCTTTCGCCTCAAAATATTGATGCAAAATCTAAGCTAGTGCTCTTCGATCGATTCAAGGTGTCTGCGCGTGAAAGGCCAGGTATGGGTTAGATGCATATGCATCATGCATGCCGATCACTTTCGGGCCGCTTATGATTGCCCTCTGATGCAGATGAAGCTTCTAATGATGAGCAAAAGCGATGGTTTAGATGTTTGATGTGAGTTGTGAGATGCAAAAAAGAAAAAGGAACGATTATTACACACATATATTTATCTATATAAATATGGATGGGGCCAAAGGAACAAGTAAGCTCACATGATTAGTTGAGCTCAGATAAATGATTAGCATGTGCCTTCCCCTTTCTTTATTAGATGCCCTTCTTCTCTTTCTTCAATGCCGTAAAAAATACCCATGATTAAAGTAATGTTTCGATTCATTGTACCTCTAAAGGTTTGTGTTAACTAAAATATGATATATAAAATGTGCCTTCTTTCATGCGTCTCTGGTTCCCTTTTCCGTCTCCTATTCTCAAATGACAATAAGATCTTTGCATATATGGAAGCATCTTGCTTATAATGACATTAATAGTATCTTAGGGCTTTAGGTATTATGACTTTTGTGGCATTTGGTACCTGCAGGCTCTATTCTTGCATGACACTTGGAAATGCAGATACTTTAGTCCATGTTACTTCTCAACAAATACTATGAGCGAGACTATATGACCAGCTTCCTTTCTGATCTAACCTTTTGATTTCTTAACTTCTGCTTCATTCCTCAAGAGTTGAGGGAACAATCTATGACCAAAGTCTTCAAAGAATGAGAGAAGATGCTCTAGCTTGTTAATTTATCCAGTAGTTACTGCTAATCAGTTGACCGATCCAGTGGAGGTTATGGCAGTTGGTCTGAATATATATGAAGGTCATGAGGTTAGCCATACAGAATCTTTGATTTGCAAAATATTAATCAAACCATGTGACGAATACCGACACAATACATCCAAGTAGACTACCTGAATGGAAGGGGAAAGAATAAGTTGTGATAGTTTTTGTAGGTACCCATAGCTAGTAGATTTCCTGAAAGATGCCACATTTGTTGTTTATGTATCTTGGATATTCAAATAGTTCAGGCCAGCGAAATTAACCCAAGATCTCGCTATCGATCCATCCCTTTAGTATCATTGCAAGTCGTCTCAAAAGGGAGACGCATGACAAATTTCAGGTATGATCGATGCAGATGTGTGGTAGCATGATAGGATGCTGTACCAGTACCACTTCTGCTTTGTTTATGAACCATCACCAATCTTTCTTGGAAATATATTAAAGATTCCACATTTCACCTTCCTTTATGGAGTACTCCTATATCATAACTAACTGAAAATTGCGTGCCGACATTGATATTTTAACACAACTCAATAATCCCAACTAAAACGGAAGCCATCTGCACTTACAGTATGATATCCTATTGGCTCTTTTGGATCATCCCCATCATGTTACTAATCATGCAGGTTATTAGTTTTCTGGTTTTGACAATATAAGGGCATTATCATTGCCACTTCCCTTGCATGTGCCTGCAACCTCAGCCAAACTAATCATGGGTCATTTCCATGAGCATCCATCACCTTTGTGGCCCCATAGCAACACTTTTAATCTCAGCTCACTCATGGCTAGATTAGCAGATGCCTCACTCTTCTCTCTCCTACGCACATATGCATTGATGCAAGATCAAGGCAAGAGGCTACCAATGGGTCCAAACTAGTTATGGGCAACATGTGAGCCAACAGACCCAACTGAATTTCCTAACGGAATCCGAGCAATCTACTGGCTAGTGGGCACTGCAATCTTCTGAAAACAAATTAGTAGAGGACAGTCTAGTATCTTGAATGGGAAGGCAATGGATCAACAGACTGTGCTTACACTCTCTGGTAATGTGTCTAACCTTCTAGAGATCTTCTGACACAAGCAATCTCTGCCCGATCCAATGTGCATGAAAGCTGAAAGGTGTATCTTTGCCAGATCTGGGACTATATTTACTATTATCATCGCAGCAACAGCCATAGCTAAGCCAGGATCAATGCATCTTGTGAATTGTTTGGGTTTGAAGCTGATCATCATGTATATAGTTTATCTCAGTTTCCTTCTCTGGCTGAATCACCTAGAATCGTAGATGACCTCTCAGGTGTCCCTTGCATTGTTCTTGTTAGATATGTGAGATGCAATCTTCCACTGTTGATTTTTATTTATTATTTTTTTTATAAAAAGGAGAAAAATTAATGAACTCAACCAACATAACCATTTCAGGTATGGATGCAGAGTATGTGGGATATGATATTCAACAGTTATTGCTCATATCCTATAAGCATTAATATATATTTTTTTTTCTTTATAGACAGTACCTCAAATTAAATAAAGCGGTGATCTGAAACTAGGAGCTTCTATCGACAAAAATCTGTATACACCAAATGCAGGTCAAGTCAATCCTCCTCTTAAACTATAGTCACATGACATTAAAGACTGTATGTCTGATTCGGCAGAGTATTTGGCAAAAACTGGCCGTTGACGGGCTATCCTGATTTAGTTCAACAAAAGTTCATATCATATTACAAGCAAACAAATATCGCGTACGATTTTTTTATCAAAATGGTAAGGAGATACTAGTGTTTTTGAAATGGCCGTGCATTTCCTAGAATATTCACTTTACTTTTGTTGTTTTCAGCTGCTGCTGCTGCTGCTGAAACTGAAGAGTACGTACTATTCAAGTTCCTGACTGGGTAAATTCCAGCTATTTATCTACCTTATATGCATCTTCGGAAAATCATTTTGATTGACAATTTCATATATATCATCTATTTGGCAATGCAGAAACATTGCTCTTAAGTCTTAACCATAAACAAACAGAACTGAGCTGGTAGTAAATAGAATGCGATATGATAACTTATGTTCTCAAGCCTAAAAGGCTATCTTTCTAGTAGTATCAGAGAAGGTGTATACTAAAATCTCAACAACTTACAGTGAAAAGAATCCAAACTACTCTATCTGTAACTCTATCCTTATGGCTACATCTTGTGATTAGGTATCCCTGTGACTTCGCCGATGCTTCCTCAGATCAAAAAGCAAACACATAAAAAAATTGGATGGGGAGGATGATTTTTCGAACAAATTCTCCCAGGAGCAACAAACAAGAAGCTTGGACGAATAAAATCATGTGCTCTAAGGAAAAGACTTGTACCTGATGCAACCTGTTGTCAACAAACCTGTTGTTCTGAAGAGCCCAAGTGTCATATGCTCTAAGAGTTAGCTATTCAGACGACAGTACAGTCTCTTGGTAAACAAAGCGAGCACTTCAGTGCTGCACACATGCATGGACCAAGGTTCCATGTACTTACTAGTAAAAAGTCCCACTTCGGACCCAAAACTTCAACAAGCTAAGCATCGGGGACTGGAAAAGGAGCAGAAGCAATGTATCATGTATCCTGAAGCATTAGACCCTGAAAGTCAAAGTTTACTACTGATTTGGTTATGTACGTATAGTAATTAAATATGTCATGCAAGTAAAAAGTAATTAATCAAGAGATGGATCATCATGGTGTAGCTACCATGCACTACTACTGAAATTATTTTCACCGCCAGTTTCTCCAGAACCGGGCGGTAATAATGTTCCACGCCGCCAGTTCAAAGGCTGACGGGCTGCAGTGGGGCAAAAATCTGTCAGTGAAAATGTTTTCACCGCTGGGTTGGTGTATGACCCAACGGTAAAAATCATAGTGGTTATCACCGCTGCATCATATGCTAACCCAGAGCCGTCATTATATATTTACTATTGATTCGGTTTCAATTATCTCGAGAGATTTGAAGTTGATTAGAATATAGCATTAACTAGCCTAGATTATTTGCAGAACTCTTGGGTTCCATAGGAATAGAATAGGCATATCCACTAGCTCTATTAGCTTCAACAAAGAAATGCAATCGCTACCCTAGCGCAGGCAATTAACGCAAGCCGCCGCCTCCTAGCGGGCTCTCCGCTGCTGGCGTCGATCTGACCGGCCCCTCCTCTCCGACTGCCTCTTCGGTGCCAGGGCGGGTGGGAGCCGGAGTGAATCAACGTCCGAGCTTGTTGTTGCTAGGAAGATGAGGGGGGCGGTGTCGATTATTGGATCGTCGTGGTGGTGTCGATGGCGAACTAGAGATCGGAGATGAGGAAGATGGATTGGATCCTAAGGTCTCAATTGTAATTTTCTTTTTCTTGAGTCTCGTGATGTACAGAAAACTGGGGATGTACTGTGTTGATACTTAATATATCTTTCTTTTCAAAACAAAAAGAGAGAAATGCATGCACAAATCCGCCCCTTGTGACCTACTACTGTTAAGCTAGGAACAAAATAAAGCTAGTAAGGATTCATGACCAAAGCAAAGCTATTAGCCAGTCCGCCATGTGCTGATGTGCAGGTCATCCCACTATGAAAGACATGTAAGCGCGAACTCCTCTTTTTGAAGTAGCATGAGCATCTTGAGACCAAGTCATCTTTTTTGTTAAAAAAAAAAAAAAAAAAACCTTGAAGCCAAGTCAGCATTCCTAGATTTTTTTATTATTTTTTGAGGAGTATCAGCATTCCTAGATGGACAGTACAGGCGGCCGAAGCTACGTGAAGCCTTGAAGGCCTGGCTGGACCAAGTGTTGGAGCCAGTACGGGTACGGGCCGACTTGTATGGTGAGGAGGATACCAATTTGGAAAGGGAACCGAAGTTTGGTAGTTTCTGGACTGGAATGCTGGTCAATAAAGGCGGCCCAGCAGCCCGCGGACAATTCAAGGATAATCTACTCACTCGTAAGTGGCAGTTGAATCGATCGTTCATGCTCCACTGCACTAAAATTAAAGCTCTCCTTTATATTTATATATAAATAAATAAATTAAAGCTCTACAATACATGCCTTGAGTAACACGTTCAAAAAAACCATGCCTTGAGTAAGTGAGTACCCCCTTGGCTAATGTTTCACCATGGGAAGTCAGAGCTTCACTGGTGTTTGTGGTAAGTTTGGCAACAATGACATGTGGTCGGCTCTGTCGTGTGTCCTTTTTGTATATCCTTTTTGTATATACGAAGTGGGTTGTCAGGGTTTGTCGACTGTGCTATCGTGGTGGGGTTTTGGATGGTTTTCCTCTAATACAAATATGCATGCCTCAATTTGCTTTTAAAACATGTATATTTTTATTGTATTAACCTCTGCTGAATTTAATTCAGTTAGTTCAGTTTGAACGAGAATTAAACCGAAATACTCGGTTCCTACTTGGAACCGAGCCGTTCCCATTGTTTAGGAATGGAATTCATCGAATCGACCAATAATCCACTCTTAGGATTATGAAAATCATCTGTTAAGGCTATTATTATATTAACGGTTGTATCATTCAAACTTTCCACTTGTCTCTTCCTATGTTTTCCCCTATCCATTTGTTATTACGCACACATATTTATGATTTTTAATTACTCCCTCACTTCGGTGTATGTTTGACATCCTTTTTCTCTATCCACCCCTACCCGCAAGGATGGGATGTGGGCGTGTGTTCTTGTGGGTCTAGGTTGTCGCATCTAACTGCTAGCACAACAAACGGGGCTATGGCATCCTCAGCTCCATGTCCCATGTGGGCAGGAGGAGTAGTGCCATAGTGCTATAGTGGACATGTGGAGGAGTCGACAACTTGGCAGGGGCGGTAGATGATGTCAAAGGTCGAAGGTGGAGATGGAGGTGGCATGGCGGTGGCCCGATCCAAGAGTACGATGTCATGGAAGAAGCAGAACAGTGTTTCTCCCTCGAGGCTAGTCTAATCTGGCTCGCTCTAGCCTTAGGGTTTGGGCACTTGACATTGCTACCGCCGTCTCGAATTGGTTGAAGATTTTTTAAAAAATCTAGCAATTTTTCAAACTTCAGTAAGTTTAAGGAAAAAAACTATTTTAGTTGTATATACTTTTTTTGTCCAAATTATTTCCTCGACATTGTATACAAACATAATATATATATATATATATATATATATATATATATATATATATATATAAAGAAAAACTAAAACTACGACATTAGAAAAGTCAAACTGTCTCATAATGCCATGATCCAGAATTGGGCCAGCCGGGGACGGGCTAATTGGGCCCGACGCGACGCCGGCCCGAGAGGGGGCGGGGCGCACGCCGCGCAAGGGAGGCCGGGCGCCCTTGCCGCGTCGTCTTCTCTCTCTAAAACGAGTCCGAGTTTGCTTCGTCTTCAAGTTAGGATTATCTTAGGAATTTTTTTGGTGTGCAATGGGATATCTCATCTATAAGGGAGACCCTTATTAGGAAATAAATAAATAGGATATGCTTGTAAAAGGTATTCCGATCATATAAGGAAACCTTATAGAGATCGCTTAGATTACAAGTCCCACTAGTCGAATATATAAGCAAGAGACATGTAATCTCTGGGGGATAAGCAAGCAATAAAAATATATCTATCGCTTTCATTTCTTGGCCTCCAAACGCCCCCTAACGCGCCGCGCGCGCCCCGACCAGCGCGCCGTACGGCCGCCCCTCTCCTCTCCCACGGCTTCTCCTCTCCATCTAGTTGCCTCTACCGCCGACGCCGCCGCCAATAAAAGCTGCAGCCCCCACGCCATCTTAGGAGCTTCAACGGTCGACAAACACGTGTCAATTCTGGCCCAATTTAGCCGGAATCTGACACATAATTTAAAATAGAGAGTAGGAAACAAAAACGAAACTAAGACGACTGTCGAAAGAGGTCGAAAAGGTGGTCAGAACAAAGTTAGGAACTCTAGCTACACGCACTGACAGTTGTATTTGTTTAATTTAATCCGTGGCCTAACCAAAATCATTTACAGGCCCTGGGTTGGCCAGACGAGTTTGCATACACACACTGTACTTGTTGAAGCCAGAGCATTTTTACCGACGAACGAAACGGCCGTGCCTGAGGCGTCATTGAGGACAGACACACAGATGAGATGAGGATTAGCAGCACATGATGAGAATGAATTAAGTTGCTAGTTGCAAGAAGCCGAGATCGAGCTTGGGATGACCGATTCCTGACTGTGCTACATACGTGCATGGCACTGCCAATGGTGAGCGAGCTGAGGTAGCAGCAGCTAGCTCTAGCAGAGCGCCACCGCGCGCTCTGCGGCGGCCGCCTTGACCATCATGGTCATGCACACGCCGGCGGCGTGCTCGTTGACGATCCCCTCCGCCGCAGCGGTGGCGGGCTTGTTATTGGGCTCCGCCAGCGCCAGGCGGTCCAGCAGCGCCGACAACGCCTCGCGCATCCAGTCGTAGCGGCAGAGACGGTACGCGTCCGCCGGCGAGACCCACTGCCGGCCGTGAGTGTCCTGCTCCGGCCACTGCTCCAGCTCCTCGGCTACCTCCAGCGCGAAGATGTAGCCCTTGCAGGCGCCCCGGGGCTGTCGTCGCTGCTCACCGGGCTGCTCTTGCTCCTGAACACCCACATCCCCAGCGCAGTCCGCTGCGAGAAACACAACATTCATTCATGAGTTCATGAGTTGATCAATCCCTTGTTCAATTCCATCCAGTGTTGGTCTGACCAAATTAAAGATTGATTATTTAGCAGCTGTTCGATTTAACTTCTTGGCTGGTCTCTTTGCTAAAAGAAAAAAACAATTTTATTTACAATCTTGTATTGTTTCTAGACTGGTACAAACATGTGTTTGCCAAGCTGGAGACACAGCACATGCAAGCATACTGGCCGGCCATGGATACACAATGGCCAAGTAAAGAAACAAGGGTGTTGACTGGCTCAGATCTCTGAAAATGGAAACGCCTTCTGAGTTCTGAGTTCTGAGTTCTGACAAGGCAGGTGCGAATAAAGCGAGCAATCATTCAGAACCTGGGATTGATTCTCAACTCGATGGCAGGAGAGCACCACTGTATTGTAAAAATAAAATTTAAAACATGAATTGCCGTGCTTATCTTGAACTCGTTTATATCAGCAGAAAAGTTGTTTGTTGCGCGCGCTAAGTCAACGGCAAAGTCTTTGGTTTCTGACGAGGCGCCGCAGCAGCTAGCAATAGCATATCTTTCGTGAGGCGAAATTTCCCTGTCACTTTCGCTAGCACCTATTGTGGGCTTATTCAAGTGTTTCCTCAGAAATCTCTAGATGTCAGTGACCTCAATTCAGGCTTCTTTCTTTGTTTTTTTCCTTTAATTGGGGCCGGTAAGAAGCCGGTTCTGCTAACTAGACATCATAATCACTGATCATAAGCAAACAAATTAGACGATGGGATGAGTGAAATTCTTTTAGCAAGCGGATAATCTTGCAACAAACCAGTCAGCAGCAGCTGGTTGCTTGTTTTGTTTGGTTTGCTAGGATCATGTTCGCCCACGTAACGATATAGACGCGGACAGCAGCCGCCCGTCGCCATCAACTGCGTGCTCTTTTTTCCCTCTTTCAGAGGATCGATCGAGTTGCTAGCTAGCTACAGTAGTAGATTGCTACGAATGAACAACGCCCCGCTAGCGACGTACGTGTAGGCGAGAGAGAGAGAGAGACAGGAGAGAGTAGTTACGTACGTTGATGGCGCCCTTGACGCCGGCCTCCTCCATGGCCTCGCGGGAGGCCGCCTCGTGCACGTCCTCGTCGTCCTCCCATCCGCCCTGCCAAAGTGCCAGAGGTGGAAGACGATGTGGTCACTGAGATGCTAGCTGATCGCGTGCGAGCATGCAGTTGTGAGGTAGATGGAGATGGAGTAGGTTATTATTACCTTGGGGAAGACGAGGTCGTCCCTGTTGGGCGTGGAGACCATGAGCAGCTGCGGTTGGCCGTCGGCGCCCACGCGGTACGGCACGCACCCGGCCACCAGCCGGTACTCGCCGTCGTAACGCTGACGCAGACGGCCCTTCCTCGCCGCCACCATGATCGTCTTCTTCGTCGTCGTCGTCTCTCCTAACGCTGACGACGGCGACGACGCCATTTCTCGTTGGCTTCTGTTGCTGCTGCTGCACCAAGAAACCAAAACTGGACACAGTTGGTGACCCATAATACGGCGATACATACATACTGTCTTAAGTTTGTGCAGAGAAACAAATTAAGGATCCAAACGAGAAATAAGCGTGCAAACCTTACGAGCGACGAGGACAAGAACAAGCAGGTCGATCAGGTGATTGTTGGAGATCAGCAGCAAGACAGAGAACAGGGGAGATGGAAGAGCGGCAGATGAGCTCAAGAAAGGATCAGACGACAGAGATGGGTTTTGAAGAAGCTCTCATTCAGTGGTTTGGCTTTGATCAGGGAGATGGAGAAGAGGGAGATCAGTGGTTTGGCTTTGATCAGAGATATGTAGGAGACGACGCTTCCCGCCCGATTTAAAGGCGCGAGGGCGAGGCTATGAGTTGAGGAGGTCAACCGCCATTAACGCAGCAGCACCGGCCAACCAGACAGAGCCATCACTATTCTCTGCTCCGGAACAGAGAGGCAAGAGGAGACTAAACAAAGGGTCGAATTGCGGCCAGTATAAGAAATACTACAATGATTTGGGCGGAGGAGAGGCCGGAGGAAGAACCCAACAAGAGGAGGAGGAGGAGCACTGGAACAGTGCTACGTATACCCCTACCTAGTAAAGAATGCGAGACCCGTTGAAATGGGCGGCACCTCGAGCACTGGAATCCAGGAGAAGGCGGCTGAATGGGGTAGTTTCGTTTCGGGAGCAGCGATGGACGGCGGATGATCCAATACTATCACTGATTCACTAGACGTCCAGGACACAGACACGGTCTTTAAAGCATAAGTAGTGATAGGTTCGTCACACGTAGATTTTAATCTTGGCTCTGTCACTAGTTTTTATTAGAATAAAAGTTGGTGCATATTGTTTCCAACTGCACCTAATCTTGTGCACCATAATAAAATGCTATGGCTACTTATGAATTGAGAAATGAATTCTACCTTGTTTCGTTGATCAATACCACTCTATCTATTTCGATGACATGACATTCTTAAATAGCAAAAAATAAAACTCCACGATTGCTGGTTATTAGGATTTAGGAGTTCCTTAAAATTCAAACGCCAAATAGAGTGACTAATAACTCATCATGTACTAGGATGAAGATGATTGGGCATATATACAGAGATGCGGTTTCCATGTGGTTGATTTCCCCATTAAAATCATTTCCAAAGCCTCATTTAAATGGTTATTAGAACATCTTAATAGAACATCTTATATATAGAAACAATTAACTTCTTAACGATTAAGCTCGAGGTTGCACTAATCATTTTTTTCTTTCATCATCTAATTACATCCTTTTTTTTCTCAAGGCATGAAGCGAGCTGCTGTTGGAAGTTGGAACACGGTGTGATCTTTATAGCTTGAGTTTTTCAATAACTAATAGAATGTAAACTTATTATTAAATTAAACCTAAACCTTACAAATAAATTATCACTCTTAGAAGAGTGTGTTGGATACATAAAGCTAACTATTAGATTTTTAAAAAAAATAATAGATAGAAATCCGGCCTCTAAATCCACACATGGATATACACAAGCAAAGTTTACAAGAGCCTTCAGACTCTAAGCCACAAAAGAAATATGCAAAAAAACATATAAAATAACAAGACTAAGAGAGCTAGAAAAACTAAGCTTCCAACTTCAATGCCCTTGCTTCAAAACTATTTTGATGTTGTGTGGTAGCAATCCTTCGCACAACCTAGTTTAGTTTGAAACTCTTGATTTCAAGTCTCAAAATTTAATCTTGTGCAGTTGCAATCCTTCAAGGCCTTGTTTACTTAGAAACTTTGATGCCAAAATGAAGCTATCAAAGTGGGAACTGTAATGACAATTCCTTCAGAAAGAACCCGACGTAGGCATGCCACCACTGTGCATCCAACATGGGCAGTGATTTCACCTGCAAGATCTACCGAGAGAAGTGGGGGGGTGGGGGGTACATGGGTAACGTGCCTCCAAGAAATATGGCGCCCAAAGACAATGGAACCCAGCAGCAAGACGAAGGCTTTCGCCTAGCACCCAACCAACTTCCAGCGACAACAGGCCAACGCCCAGCAAGATCCGATATTCATGGCTACACACCGGAGCTAATTACACCCAAATGTACTTGTTACCGGAGCTTATATAAATTAAATTAAACAAGCTAATTTTAGCCAGTTAACAATTACATCTAACCTACTCTCTCTTCATTCCAAATTAGAAAATGTTTTGGCATTTCTATATATGTACAAAGTTTTTACTATATATTTAAACATAACTTATATTTAGGTGTGTAGCAAAAGCAATACGTCTAGAAGGAACAAAACTTTGGAACAGAGGGAGTAGTTAGTAATAAACAATTAGTTTTAGCTGATTAAACAAACCATAAAAACGGAAAAAATTTTATTCCAAACCTGAAACAATGTTCCAGCGTCGGCTTCTGAGCACGCTGCCAACATGAAGTCGGAGACTCATCGCTACCAGCCTACCAATGATTACTATGCAGTTCAGATCTTGTTAGGAACTGAATCTCCAATCACATCAAACATAGTCTGTTGGAACCAACTTAACCACTGGGCTCAACAACTGTTCATGATTCTGACCATCATTTACATGATTGCTTCAAGCTACCAGCCAAACGTACTAGTCCTTTGCTAGTCCAAATCAAAGCAGCCAAATTCCTCAGAAGTATGTTTACATACAGATACGTTGATATCGACATTTTTCTATGAAAAAAAAACTAACTTGACTGCCTATTTGCCAGCAAAGCTTCTTTTGCTGATAATAACATTTTGTGAGTATGAGACCTTGGGCTCCATTTTGTCAAGTCAAGACAGTACCTATATATGCCTGGCTTCAACTCGCAAATTCTTTTAATTGGCTGTCCAACAATATCAATTGAATTCTCATTGGCTCCTCACATGCAGTACCTCTCCAACAATACCCAAGGTGTGACAAGGAGACTCAAATATGGGGTGGGAAGAGGTTGTAGTGCTAGGATGGAGTGGCCACTTGTGCCATAGGTAGAGGCCACTGGCCACGCGAGGATTTTTTTTACATATAGTCATTCTTCAGCATGTATATAACTATATATATAGTTTAGGAGTTCCTCTAGTTTGTTCGCAAAAAAACCACCCAAGATCTGCTTAAGAAGACTTTTCTTCCTTAAGTCTTGTTTGGGACTACTTTATGCTCTGCTCCATAAAATCCACATTATTTGAGTCGGTTCCACCGAGGAACAAAAACCATAGAGTGCCTTTTTGCATGCTCCAAATAAACTAAATGTTTTTTATTCTTGAATACCCAAAAGGACTTGCATCTTTGTCATTAAGCAGAATAGTTTTTACATCACGCTAGAGAACGCGTTTTGGAGGAGATGTTTTACAATGAAGTGCAGCCTCCCACACAACAAGAAACTAAACTAAATGGTTTAATTTGTTGTTCCATGGAGTTGGTTTCCCTATATCGAAAATGTGTGTCTGGAATTGCTCCGCTAAATCCATGATTGACGACGGGAGCTTGAGCACTCCTAGACAAGATCCTTATTATCGATCATACATGTGCCCTTCCTGAGCAACATACTTAAAATATAATAGCACTAGGTAGCTTTTTATTAATACTTAAAAGAAATAGCACCAAATCTATTTGGACTAGGCCTACATGTACAACCTCACCCAACTGAGCCATGCTCAGCTTCCTAATATAAGAGCAGAGGTTTATTACGCATCACATGCCACTCGTTTGCATGTACAATGCAAAGTCTACATTCAGAAAAACCGTATGCAATAACAGAGAGAACAAGTTGAAAGTATGCATTATTTGATTGGCACTCTACATGACTATGAAATCTTTTTTTAAGATGGCTATGAAATCTTTCGATGGATTTGAAAGTGATGTGTCCATTTAAAATCTTATATATCGTTGGGAAAAGTAGACGACAACTTATACTATGATCATTGCATTGTTTCAAGTTGCTGATGTTGGCCGTAGCGTAAAACCAATGGTAACTACGACACCCAAAGTTCCAAACGGATGTGTCTTTATAAATTCAAACGTGGCCCTCACATCTCATTCAGGATCGTAAGCACACACCACATACCTCTCGAACTGCCGACAAGACATAACCAAATGGCCGCATCTTTACACGTTGGGACCAGGATAATAACATCTTAGCTATTTGCCACCATTTTCTACTTTGATCTTCTACACATCCCTCGAATTTACCACTTGAACAGGGCTGGACGAAAAACTCGTTGCCTTCTATAGCTCGTTTGTATAATAAATCATAACGAGGCGACACACTAACTAGCCAAGATGGCTCCATATCTAGCCATACACCTAATCATGACATACTACTCTCTCTATTTCTAAATAAATCAACTTCTGAAGTTATTGTAAGACAAACTTTTAAAATTTTAACCAAAACTTATAGACAAAAGCCAATATTTATAACACAAAATTAGTATAGAGATACAACATGAAATATATTTCATACAATATTTTTAATCATAAACACACTGCTCGCCTTCTATCACTATACTGTTGAAGCTTTCTAAGGACACCTCGGCTTTTACATCAGTCATTTGTTTAGGTTTGCATCTTGAAATGCTGTGTAAATTTCGGCGATCGAGAAATCCGTGTGCATGGCATCATCTCAATCTTTTATGAGAAAGAAGGAGAACAAAAAGGAAGGGGTATTCTGCTTCCATCGGCTCCATATTTTGATTAAGGGTTCATCGATCCCACTACAAGGTCCTGCGAAATTTCCAGGAAACTTCCCTGAATGGAAATGGGGTTCCTCAATCCTCACGCCCCACTTGAGAAAGGTGATGACAAAGGTAATGATCGCAAAGTTTTGCATCTATTCTCCTGACAGAAAGTTGAAGTTCATCTCTAAAGGGAAAAAGAATAGAAGATAGAAATTGATGGGCTAATAAAGAAAGAGATGAAACAAAGTAGCTAGAAAGACTTGCTCGATTGATAGTGAGAAAAAAAGCTTGACCTCGAAAATGCTGATAGAAAGAACTGATACATATATTGAAGTACAAACAAAAAGGAAGATTGATGTTTTTGTCCTTACTTTGAAGGCTGAATGTAATTTTATCCTCGTTTATCATCTTTATGATTTTGTCATGCTCTTATTCTAAGCTCTCTTACCTGAAGAACAAATAATAGATTAAAAAAGAAACATTTTTTTGGGGACAAAAGAAACATTTTTTAAAAGAAGAGACTAAACACTGATCATGATCTAACACTCTCAGCTTTCACCAATGGTTGATTAAGAATGTATAACTTGTACTTCGCTTAGATTTGAAATATCTGCAATTTTTAATATAATTCTTTGAAATATTGTTCAAGTATTTGTTGTGAAAATATTAGAGGTTAAAATCACTTAGTACTAAAAAATCCAAGGACAAATTCACATGAGAAGTTAGTCTTTTCTTTAGCTGAACTAACATAGTTATCCCTCTAAATGAAAAAAACGGGCAAAACCACACTGTTAAATAAATAAACAAAATTACAATCAAACTTCAACATAGAGAAAAAGCAACTGCCTCAAACAAAATTAGGATGAATATATTTATAATGGAACATTATTGAACCACGTTATCCGACGATCCATGACAGGATCTGAATCTAACTAGGAATGAGAACGGTTTCAGCATAAATATTATTAATACTAGATAACTTCCCGCATGTTGCTGTGGAAATTTGAGAACACAAATTTTAGATAAGTGTAGGAAGATGGAAGTAAAGAATTAAAGTAGTTATTAGTATCTAATTAGGATGTATGCCAATGCAAAAAAAAAAAAAAAAAGAGGATTCCATAGGTGAGGATTGCAATTAATGATTCTAATGGCCTCCATTTATATAGGTATATAGGAATAGGATATATATATATTTGTTGTTATGAATCAAGCTTCCACCATATATTGACACAACCATGACGTCATTTCTGATGTTAGAAGGATGTTCTTTGAATCAAGAAACGGAAAATGGTTAGCTAGTATGTATCATAGAGCAGGAAATCATAAATGATTTATTAAGGCTAGTTTGGTAGGGCTCCAGTTGCTCTTGTGAAACGGTTTAGGTGGAGGTAAGTTTTTTTTTTTTTTTTTTTTTTTGGTAAAACAGACTCCAATAGCTAATTTATATAAAAAAATTATGTTAAGTTTTTGTTCGTGGTTAGGAGCCTCGGACAGCTTTACTTGGTTTTCATTAATTCTAGCCTCCTTCTGCTATGAACCACTTTTTATTTATGGCCATTTGATATGGACACAGTCACAAAGAACCAGAGCTACTAGAAGCGTGCTGAAGAGTGAGTCATGGTCTCTCTGTGTCCATATATCTAAATCTATATACACTATACTCAGAGAAATTTGATAAGGAGGCTGCATCCAGAGAGCAGCATCGGGCATCGGTCAGGGATAGCCGCAAAGCATAAAGGCAACGGCCGAAGACGACAACAAGATGCAAGTGCAACTGGTGTGGTGTGCGTCTGGAAGCATGCATGCGGCCTGATCCCTTCCTTGTGCGTCCTTCCTTACGCATACGCCACGCCCACGCCAAGCAAGCCGATCCAGGACTGAAACTGACGCCGCCACATAACTACCCGGCCGGTTGCCAAAATCCGGTAGTATCTTACAGCCAACCCGTGGGCTGGCTTTCCTGCACGTTGTTTGGCAAGCAATTAACTAGTAGCAGATCACTACCAGCTGATTAAGATTATCTCTGGATCGTCATCTCTTCTGGCTTGGAGCTACCTTAGCGAGTGCTCTTAATTATAATTAGAGCATCGATCGATCGCGTCTTGTCTCGATCATGGATTGATGCATATATATATGCGCAGCTACGAGTCTGCCGAGTTCAGACGTCGCCAGCAGCACGGTCGCATTCACATTCGCAAATGCTATGCCTGTTTGGGACGAGCACGACGAAGCTGCGCGAGCGGCTGGACCTGGCTGGCTGGCTGCAGCCAAAGCAGAGACGACGACGAAGCTCTATGTCAGCCGACGACTAGCGCAGCGTCAGCGTGTACGACATCAAAAGCCCAGAGCATGGGTTTACACGCACAGTATAGTCGTCAATAGCAAAACTTTCAGACTGCATTCTGCTGCAAACTAGTACTATGTTTTACATAATAATAGAGAATGAATTGATGTAGTATCGTTCACAAGCTAATACTAGCTTATTGGTCTCCTTGCCTGTTGACTTTTGATGTACTACAATTCCGTCACTATTACACTATGGGTACTCTCAGGTTGAAGATCTTTAGATTGGTTTTGAGTAATTAATGACAACCTAGGACTAATCTCTATGCTTAAGTGTGTATCTAGCTTGAGATGGTTCTAGCCAAGTTGTGAAGCATGGTGGTCATGGTGGATGCACGGTGATGATCCAAAAAGTTGATCAAGCGCTTGGACTTGGAAAAAGAAAAATAAAATGGGCTCAAGGCAAGGTATAATTGATAGGGCCATTTTATTTTACACTCAAGACATCTAGCGGATGTGAGTGATTTAGGTTTGATAACCGTACTATAAAGAGGAGAAAATCATAATCGTTTTACTCACCTAGTGCCACTAAATTCGAATTTTAAATTGCATGTGCATTTGGGTTAGTAACGTAACGACTCGATGAGAAACTCTTTGGAAAAAGCTTGAGAAAATATCATCTTATTTATGCTCAAAAGGTTTGATATAATTTGGATAAGATGACATATTATTTGGATCAAGAGTTGATTAAATATTTGGAAAAGAATTTGAAAAAGAAAGAGACGTGAATGGATGCAAATATATATATATACACATATATGTGTATATGTGAGTTGCAAATGCACGTACTCTCTGTTGCCTGGTGACCGACGGCCGGCTAGCTTGCCAAGCTTGCTTGATGGACTCGTGCGTGAGGATTAAATGAGAAGTGGCCAGGCTGTTGCTGCTGTGGGCCTTGTCGACATGGGCCTTGATGGCCTGGTGCTAGTCGCTGCTGCTGTTTAGCCCAGGCGGGCGTTTGCTGCCGCAGGCCCAGGCGCCTTGCGCTGCTGCTGACCGGACCAAATATCGAATACAGGAGCTGCTGCTTGCTGCCTGCCTTGCAAGCTAACAGACCAAGTGAAGTAGTGTACTGATTCATCCCTAGGCACTGTACAAATCCATTCAGAGCCGACCGCCGCTCGTTCCAGAGAGACAGAGGAGCGTCGAGCGCTGCCACCGCTCCCTCGAGCTGCTGCCGACCGTTGGGGGCTTCTGCCCGTTGGAGGCTGAGGGGAGCTGGACATTAGAGGATAAAGGTCTCCCTCTCCCCTCTCTGTTGCTTCCCTTCTCAAATTTCGAAAATCACAGAGCCTCTCTTCCTCTTGCTTTCTTGCAAACCCTAAGTGAGAGCTCAACTCCTCAATCTCTTGATCTATTGATTTGAGCTAAAATCAATCGAGGGAGCTTGTGCTAGAGATCGATTTGAGGGCTCCAAGAAGATTGCTTCCCTCTCCTCTCCACTTTGTTGGTGGATTTGAGTTCTTGAGAGGATTTGAGGGTAACCCTAGTGTGCATTGCATTTGTGATTCATTTTGTGGCACTAGGTGATTATTGCAATTGTGGTCATCTCTTTACTCTTGGTGATTGCCGTCACCTAGACGGTTGGAGTTGGATTGATTGGTGAGGGGATTTAGTGATTGTATCCGCCCCCAATCAAGGTGATATTGTGAGGGGTTCTTAAGCTTCCCCGGTGGGACACCAAAATTGCTACTTTAGTGGATTGCTCGTGTTATTGAGTTACCTCTCTTGTGAGTGGTGTCTTGGAGAGCCCGAGGGGCCAACTAGCGAGTGCACCGCCTAGTCCAAGAACCATCCAAGTGTTGGTCGACACAACGGGGATTAGCTTGCCGGCAAGCAAGTGAACCTCGGGGATAAATCAATTGTGTCATCTCTTGTCTCCCGGTGAACTTGGATTGATTGATATATATATTGTTGGAATCATATTTTTGGTGATTGGCATCTTCATCATATTATTGTTATTCTTATTCCTCGTGGTGATTGGGTCATTGCCTCTACACGTCGGTATACCAAGCTTTCCTCTCTTGTATTTACTTCCCTAGTTTATCTTGAGTAGAGAGCTAGCTCTTGCTTGTGTAGGTGTTCTTGCTAGCATAAGGCCTTATCTAGGATTGCTCACTAGATAGTGTAGTGACATAGCAATTGTGTGCCTTAGAGATAATAATCACTAGAATTGCAATAGGTGGCTTGCCTAACATTTAGAGCTAGAGAAAACCACATTTCGCCATTTGTTTTACTAATATCTTTGCTCTAGTGTCTTTGAAGAATTTTTATTAGGCTATTCACCCCCCTCTAGCCATCTAGGACCTTACACAGGTCTCAACCAACAAACTACGTACTCCCTCTGTCCCGTTTTATTTGTCGTCAGGAGCCCTGCAGCAATACCAAGGTGAGCCTATAAAATCAGGGGGACAACTATCTCTCTCATCTGCCAACCGCTCAGTTTTCTACAGCCAGGGAATGAGTTGTGAGGAGGAGGGAGGGCGCATGCTGCATGCAGACCTGTCCGTGTAGGTGTGTCAGCCAATAAAGTAGCCTAGACGACACATATAAAGGGACATGCTACTGTTGCTAGAGCGACTATTAAATCGAGACGGATGGAGTACATGATTTATACCTTTGTCAATAAAGGTGCTAACTCAGGGCTTGCCCAACGCGTCGACCTGGCGTGCTGCCCCAAGCTCCACCTAAGCACCATGTATTCATGTCACCCTTGCTAGTGGTCTCGCAGAGGTGCGGAGGCTCCTACAGAAGCAACGTTTGCCCCGTCTAACAAAAGGCTGAGGGCAAAAGCATGGCAAGCGTTGAAGCGCGAGATTGTTGCTTGTGACGACATCGCCCTGAGAGATGAGTGAGGGAGGAAAAGCTGAGGGCGTGTTTGTTAGGGTGGCCCTGTCTGACCCGGTCGAGTGTTTGGTCTCTTGTTCTTTCTGATCTAGGTCTATTTGGGATCGTGTTTTATGAGGGTACATCCATGGAAACCATGACCTTGCATCTGGAGTAAGTGAGGTTACTTCCTCCTCTCTCTTGTTGGCATTCTATCGAACACTTGTCAGACATCTAGCAGCTCCTCCACCGGAGCCATCGCCGGAGACATCATCCTCACGGCTGCAGCTCGTGCTAGGTGGCCTCCTTGCACTCTAGCTTGACGACGAGAGGGCCATGTCTGCGTTGGTCCTCGCGGAGCTTGGTGAGGAACGCGGCGGCCATGACACCGTACTCGAATGTGGAGCGTGCCACCGTGGAGGAAGTAGTCGAACCAGGTGAGCACCACACCATTGTCGAGGGTGGAACCCCGCGATCCGGAACGCCGGACACTCGTCGGAGTTGGCTTGATTCGGGGCCGTCGTTCCGCGTCTTTCATCCGCGGGCGCCATGAGCGCGCGGAGCTTGGGGGTGGGGGGCGGGCGATGAAGATGGCAAGCTGCGCGTGCGGGCGGGGGCGGGTGGTGGTGCTCGGCGGGACCTCTTCTGCGGCGCGGCCATGTGCGCGCTCTGCGCTTCGCCCTCGGCGTTGCGGTCGCCTCGGCGGCGACATCGAGTTCGAAGAGATGGACGGCGGCGCGGTGCACGTCCCTACGCTCGCCGCCGCCGAGTCCTGCCCGCCTTAGTCATGTTCATCTTGGCGGAGATTTCTGCGAGCTCACGAGTGGCTCCGTACGGTCGCGAGAGAGGAGGGTAAGGGGAAGTGACCAAGGTGATTCTATCCGCGCGGAGATTTCTGCGAGCTCACAAGTGGCTCCACTCGGCCGGGCCAGAAGGAAACGCAGAAATCTGGCGTAGCATTGAAGCCTGGCCCAACCAGCTTCAAATCCCGTGCAACACGGGCTCCAATGCGGACCAGGGAAGCCAAACACGGGATTGCGCTCCTGGGGGCGCAGCCGAGCCCCAGGGCCACCCAACCAAACACGCCCTGAGAAATCTGAACTGCAGCATGCATCCACTTTTTCTCTACAAAACGAGTGTGAAGAGAAGAGGAAATGACCGGATACGTGACCATCTTCGTTTTGTCGAGCGGACGTGGAACTTGCTTTTGGTCGAGGCTAACACGGGCGTGTTGCCTCCATGCTTTGCCCTAAGGAAAAAAAATGATTTGGTAAGGAAAATGAATTTTTAGATTAAAAAAACATGTCTACATGAGAAGTAGCATATGAAAGGATATGATAGGTAGATCATGAAAAGAGAAGACATTTGATTAGCTCACTAAAAATAAGACATATGATTAGACCAAAGTCGTTTTTTTTAAAAGAGTTTTATTAACTCGGCTTTTTAGAAAGCCAACGCGTTTTAACAATCATCCCGCTAGGGTTGCCGACTTACCGATTTGAAACATAATCTTTGGGCAAACCGACTTACAAAGAAAAGTGCAAAGATAACAAGCATAAACGGCGGTTCGGCTACTTCCTATTACAATTCGACAACGTCTGTTGCCGTGCTCTTGTTTGGCAAAAAGCTCCGCAGCCACTCCCCATTTGCTCCCTTCTTTGCTTCAACATGCTCCCCGTCCTTGGTCTTGAAGTATTTTCCATTTCGCATATATGATATTGCCAAAAATATTACATCAGTGGTATTAGCCGGGAATTTCTTTTCAATAGCCATCTTATTTCTAGTATTCCAGAGAGCCCAAGCAAAGCAAGCAAATATGAACATTATTAATCGAGCTTTGGTAGGGCCCTTGCCCAATAACCAACTACTTGACATATCATTCAAGGTCTGTGGCAGCTCCTGTAAATGCCAAATGTCTTTGAACATATGCCACACAAATTTAGCCAGATGACACTTAAAGAAGACATGGTCTACATTTTCAACTCCATCTCCCAAGCAACACTCCTCGGATCCTTTCCACCCCCTTTTCTTTAAAGATTTGGCCACTTGCAGTTTATTGTTAAAAGTCCGCCATAAGAAGAACTTGATTTTCATAGGCATCTTGCTTTTCCAAATGTACCCAGCAACTCTACTTGCAACCCCTCTATTAGTAATGAATCTATACAAGGATTTTGTAGTAAAATTTCTTGATTTGTCCAATTCCCACACTACTACATCCCTAGATTCAGTCAAGCAAACATTTTGTAATTCAGCTTTCAGCTCCAACCATCTGTCAAATTCCCTATTAGACAGAGGTCTTTTGAAATCCACTACCCATTCCCCCTCATTCAAACATTCAGCAACCAGACATCCAGGGTCCCTAGTTAATTTGTATAAATCATCATATGCTATGCACAAAGGAACCTGACTCAACCAACAATCTTGCCAAAATGTACACAACTTGCCATTTCCCACCTTATATGTGCCCCCCATTTGAATAGATGTTTTACCCTATGCAGGCCTTTCCAGAATTGAGAGCTGCCCAAAGTACTTGATCTAAAAAAATTCTTTTTCTTCATGTACTTAGCTTCTAGAATTCTGTACCACAGTGCATCAGGTTCCTGTTGGATCTTCCAAATCCATTTGACTAACAGGCACTCGTTCATGATTCTAGTATTAATAATTCCTAGACCCCCTTGGTCTTTTGGTCTTCCTACCATATCAAATTTTGCCATGTGATATTTAAAGTTTTTCCCAGCCCCTTGCCAAAGAAAAGATGATCTGAACCCATCCATTTTATCATGAACTCTCCCTTGGAGATCATAGAATCCCATAGTATACATGGGAATACTGCTCAGGCAGGTATTAGTCAAAATTTGTCTTCCCCCTGAAGCAATATATTTTCCTTTCCATGGATCTAATCTTTTCCCCATTTTAGTTAGTAAAAAGGCAAATTTTTCTGCATTCATGTGTCTATCACTGATTGGTATACCCAAATACTTCAATGGCAGTTCCCCTAGTACACAATTAAGATTGTTTGCCATCCTATGTTTCTCAGCATCTGACACTCCAAAAGCATATACCTCACTTTTGTGATAATTGATTTTTAGCCCAGATAGCCATTCAAAACAGTATAGGATTAGCTTAAGATTTGTAATTGATGCTTCTGATCCATCATTCATCAACACTGTGTCATCTGCATATTGAATATGAGAAATCCCCCTTGGATTAAATTTGCTAGAACCCCTTTAATATGACCTTTATCCACGGCTTTACGCATCATTACGGCTAGAGCATCGACCACTAAATCAAAGAGAAGTGGGGATAAAGGATCTCCTTGCCTTAATCCTCTAAAGGTTTTGATGTAATCACTCCTTTTCCCCATTCACATTTACACATACACGTCCCCCTTGAACAGTTTGCATAACCCAATTCACCCATTTCTCAGGGAACCCTCTTCCTTTAAGGACCTATTCTAGGAAACTCCAACTGACCCTATCATACGCTTTCTCGAAATCAATTTTCAAAATTAACCCTCTTTCCTTTGTTCTTTTCAACTCATGTAAAACTTCATGTAGAATAACAACTCCTTCAAGAATATTTCTGCCTTTAACAAAACCTGTTTGATTTGGGCCAATGATCTTTGAGGTTATAGGAACTAATCTGTTTGTCAACAGTTTGGTCACCCATTTGAAATCTACATTCAATAAGCATATTGGCCTAAACATCTTAATGCTGTTGGCATCCTTAATCTTAGGTACCAAAGTTATTACCCCATAATTCAGTCTTTTAATATCTAGGGTCCCTTCCCAAAAGTCTGCAAAAAGCTCCTTTACCTCTTCTTTAATATGTTCCCAGAACTTCTTGAAGAAGATGACATTGAACCCATTGGGTCCTGGAGCAGAGTTTGTCTTCATGCCCATCATGGTTTCCATGATCTCTTTTTCCCCAAATTGTTCTATTAAACTCTCTCGCTCTCCCTGAGCTACCCTGAATGTTTGTGGCCAAAAATCCATCCCCAATCTTAGTCTAGGACATTCACTATGACCAAATAATTTTTTGTAGAAATCAACAATGTGTTGAGTTACTCTCTTTTGGCCCACAAATTCTTCTCCATTATCTTCCAAAGAATATATAGTATTTTTTCTTCTTCTTCCATTTGCAAACTGATGAAAGAATTGGGTGTTTGCATCCCCTTGCAAAACCCAGTTTTTGGCTGCTCTTTGTTTCCAATGGATTTCCTCTAGTACATATATCTTGTCTAATTCCTGTTCTAAACCCACTCTCTCCTCCCATTCTTGTATACTCAGTAACCTACACTCAGCAATGCTGTCTATTTCTCCCATTTTATCTACTAACATCTGTTTTCTTTTCTTTTGGTCCCCTATTAATTTCAGATTCCATCCCCTTAGGAATTGTCTCAAAGATTGGAGGCACCCATGCCATCTATCAAGAGAGTAACTCTGTGTCCCATTTTTATTCCTGTCAAAATCCCATTTATCACACACCATTTTGAAGAAGTTCTCCTCCTGAAACCATTGTTCTTGAAAAAAGAAATATTTATTTTTTGGAACCCCTTGCTCACCTAAATCTAGCACTAAAGGACAATGATCAGACCCAATTCTAGGTTTGCACCATGCATAACTCCTTGGGAATTTAATATCCCATTCACTAGAAACAAGGATCCTGTCCAACTTGATAAGAGTTGGGCTTTGCTGTTTATTTGACCATGTGAATTTCAGCCCACTCACATATATTTCCCTCAACAATAATGCTCCAATAAAATTGTTAAAGTTATTCATCAGTCTAGGGTCCCCTTGACCCTTATTTCTCTCACTGTTATCCCTAATTAAGTTGAAATCTCCCCCCAAAATCATTGGTAATGGTTCCTATTGACAGAAACTATTTAGCTCTTCAAGGAATTCTCCTGAGAACTCATGATCTGCAGGTCCATATATATTGCTAATCCAGAATCTAAAATTTGAGCTCTTCATCCTGACCTGGATACTCAAGAAATAAGTCCCCATCCTAGAATCCTCCAAGTCCATCATGTCATCATCAAAACCTATTAATAACCCCCCAGAATGACCTCTTGCTGGAGACCAAATCCAATGGAGCTCCTTGCTCCCTTCCATCTCCCTTAGTTCCCCAATATTAAAATCTTGTTTAATAGTTTCTTGTATTAACACTACATCAATATTTTCCTGTAGGATATGATTTCTAATGAATTTCCTCCTATGGGTAGTCCCAAGGCCTCTAACATTCCAAATGAGTATCCTCATTATTAAACCTTTTTTGGGTAGAATCCTCCTTGCTCCTCTGAGATGTATCTGATTCTCCCTCCTTGGGATTATTCAGTACACCTCTTTTCAAATTGTCAATAGCCTCCATGGCTAGTTCCTGTATCTGTTCCTCTTCCCCATTATAATCTTTAAGATTTTGTTTTTCTAGAAAAGATTTGTAATTTGCTTCTGCTATGGCTGCCCTTGCTAATTCCTCTGCCCTAAAAACATCTAGTTGTTCTTGGACATTATCAGTTTCTAAACCTATGTCATTCATAACTTCTGCTAAAGATTCATCAGTAGCATTATTCAGAATGGTAAAAGGATTAGTTGAGTTATTAATACCTGCCATGGTATTTTTTGAAGCCACCCTGTTCATAGCCTTCTCTGCAATTGGGATGCCATCCCTTGGCACCCTAGAACTGGTCCTTGTAGCCACCACCACCTGCTTCTTTTTTTTTTGTCTTGCTCTTCTTGCTCTTCGGTGCATTCCAGCCCTGTTCATCATCAGATATGTGTTTAAAACTTTGCACAGAAATATTATCCATCATGTCCTCTTCAGTAATAGTTTCATTATATGGCTCCCTGCCAGAATCAACTATTACCTTGTCCCCCATAGTAGAATTATCTTGTGTGCTTTTAAATCCTGTACTGTTCTGAGTTTTGATTTCATCATCTTGAGTCAACACTTCTACTGGCTCTTCACTGTCCAGAATCACTTCCTGAGGGAGAGTCAGCTTTGGCCATTTCTCCTTGTCCATCAAGTACTTGCCATCTCTCCCAAATACAATGAATTGCCTGTCACTTGGGGTTAGCTCCTCTTGTCCCCCAATTGCCTTTTCCTGATCTGGAACTGCTGACACCATCATACTTCCCTTTTGCTCACCCTTGTGCAGCCCTTCTGCCATTATCTGTTTTATTGTTATTGCTCCCAGAGTTGGGTGAATAGCTGCTATTGGGGTGGGTTGGTTGGCAGGGCTCCCTTCAGTGGTAGTTTCCATGGACTCTTCCATATTGTCATAAGCTGATTCAGATTCCCTATCCATCCTACCCATCCTCTCAAATTTGCCATTGCTTTTCCTGCTTCCATCCCCTTTCTGCAGATTCTCTCTATCATTGCTCTTGGATTCATCATTATCTTCTGATTTTCTGGGACCCTTCCCTGTAGGTGGTACTCCTTTGCTACCCTTACCTTGCTGCTCCACTTCAAACTTGAAGAAGGTCCCTTTACCATTTATGAAAAATTCAATTTCCCCATTAATAGCATTTGGGTTCCTGCACCTTGCCTGAACTCTCACTGGTTGATCTACAGGTCTTATGAGGCTTAACTCATCCACAACAATGGGTTCAGCAACCAAGCCAGTGATCTCCTTGATCCATTCCACTTCCCTAGCTATGCCTGGTACCTTGTGGATCTTAATCCATATAGTCTGAAGGATGGATGATGTAGTAGGATCCATTTCAGATTTCACCAATACCCCAGTCAACTTGAATAGAGACATCTTGAATTCCCCTAACTTTGTGAATGTATCCATTGTACTCTTGTCAGGGAATACTACCAGAAATTCCTGCAGATCAATCTGCCTGGCCTGAAAGTCCCAATCCTCTCTGACTAGATTCTTCAACTCTAAGTTTATCTTTTCTTCATTGGCCTCCCCACTAAGGATAGTCAGACATCCTGTATTCTGAACTTTCTTGACCTTTGGCTCTAGTATGTCCAAAACATAAAATCCCTGACCTGGCCTCCCAAAACCATACATCTTGAGTTTTTTTTCTTTGCAATCTACTGCCATATGCCCAGTTAACTTGCACTTGTAGCACACTGGTTCATTTGTGCGATGCACTTTGGTGGTGTCGGAACCCCACATCTGAAACACCTATCATCCTGGTTTGATTGGTTACTCTTCTTCCTCCACTCCTCCTGCCTACGCTCACCATACTGCCAATTGCCCTGATAGCCAGCATTACTCTGATATCCACCATATCCATACCCCTGCTTTCCATAACCTGTATGCCCTTGTCTATTGAATCTGTTCTCCTTTTTGTTTTGTATGTATGACTTGCTCTTGTCAACACCTCTACCCCCATCTTGTGGAATCCCCCTTGGATCTGCTCTCTCCACTCTTCTACCATTGAATCCCTCTCTTTCACCCACTCCCTGCAATCTAGGCCCCCTTTGGATTTGATACCTGAGATCCTGATCCTGTTGATGCTCGAGTCCCAGCAGATCGTCCTCCTCCATCCAATCTTCTTGCCTTCTCTTCCCTTGAGGCTTTGGTTGCTGCGCCATGGCTCTTACAGTGGATGCGAAAGATGCCTGGGTTGGCGGCGGTTGGATGGTAGGTCGAACTTTCTTGGCTAGGTATCCAAACCTGCGAATATCTTGGGTCCGGGCTGGATATACAATATCCAACGTCAACCTCCCCTTGGGAATCCAATAAAAGCCTGGTTCAGTTTTTTTAGGCCCAGGTGGACGCCATGAGTGTTTGAATCGGTCATCATCCCCTACTCCCCAATTTGCCTCTCTTTCTTCTCCCCTGTTTTGTATCTCTGGCCCCTTGCCAATCTGGTTTTGTTGCTCTAGCTCCTTGCCAGCTACCAATTTAGCACTCCCTGATTTTACCTCCATCATCCTATTCATGGCTAACTCCAGTTGATCACAAGCATGAGCTAATTCCTGCATCTGTGTTTCCTCCTCATGAGATTGGAATAGATGCTCTTTGATATCCTGTGCCATTTTCCTTTTTGCTTTCTCAATCGCCCCTGTTGTAGTGAATCTGTAACCATTCGGGTCCTGGAGAATCAATTCAGTTGGTGCCATGGTCAATCTGCGCTTCCTCTGTACCTCTTTCGCCTCCTGAATCGATGGCCATTGTTCTCCTTCCTGTATTGCAGAAGTTATCGACCCCAATTCAGAACTGGAACCCCCATGTTCCTCAACCACCTTATCCTGTCCATCAGGACTCCTTAATTGATTCACCCCACCCTTGTATTCCCCAATCTCCTGCCTATTCCGCTGAAAATCTGAGAACTCTCCTCGATCTCTACCACCCCCATCGAAGCCCATGCCTCGGTACAGAATAGGAGCCGACCACGACGCTCCCGGAGAACGCGTCGGAAATGGAATAGGCATTACGAAGGGGGGAAACGAGGGAGGACGGGATGGGACGAGAAATTACCACGGTCAATCGATGCAGCGTCGAGGCCCGATGCGTTTCTCCTACTTTGGGGCGGGAGAAATGCCGTAGATCGACGCCGGCGGTCGCCGGAGTTGGAGCAGAGTCGTCGTCCTTCGTATCGCCCGTTCTCACCTCTCACCAAGTCAAAGTGTTCCTTGCTTGCTCCCCATTAGACCAAAGTCGTCAACAATTGATCCAAATAAACCGGATCTAAACATTGCAGAAACTTTGCATTAGCTGTTTGTCATTCAGGTGTTGAGATTGATGACAGCAACAATGGGCATTCTGGCAACGTGTGTGCTTACCGATGACCTGCAAGAACAGGACAAAGACCAAAGTGTACTCAACGCCTCAACGGTGTAGGCCGGCCGGCAGAGGTGCACGTATCTGCAGCAGAGGCACCTGCCATTGCCATTGCCTTGGGCCGCTGAGCCGGACGGACCGTGAAGAGCGAGGCCGCGGCGGCTGCTGGCGCCATGGGCCCGGGCGAGCTAGGACGGACCAAAACAGGGGAGAAAAGGGAAGCGGGAAAGAGGATTCCACTCAAAAAATAATAAGGAAAGAAAGGGAATAAAAGGCTTTTTGTTTCTCAAAAAAAGGTTTTTCTATTTATAAACATTTTGGAAAACAAAACCCTTTTCTAAACATACTATAAAACGTCTTTAAAATACATTTTAAAGTTTTTTCAAACCTAGACTTGTTCTGAGATAATTTTCTCTAACATAATTTTGTAAGTTTTATTTTGAAAATGGAACAAAACCTATTCGTGTCTTTAATCGGATTTTAAGAACCCATTTCTTTGTACACACGTGGATCCGTGGAAACTGGATTGATGTTTTTCACTGTAGCCCAGTTGTTGTGTCAACTCCCACATCCATTTTGAGCTTCACTGCGAAGCTAGACCGTAGATGCAGGGATATTTGTGTGGTACACGTATCCTTCTCACATTTTGAAAAGATTGCATCTACTCCTACTCGTACAGGCAACCAAACAACTTCACCAAACAACTCTTTTTTGAAATATGGCTCCACTCAGCCTATGTTGGCTCAACCAAAAGATACAATACTCCCGCGGTCCAAATCTCAAATGTAACTAGATTTATAGAAAAATAGTATAGACATTGGTGTTGGAATTTATGTCTTATATGGGCTTGGCCCAATAACAAATCAAGAAATTTCTAATAAATCTCAAATGTCCATTCATGAGTGCAAAAAGAGAAGTGAAATCATTTAGTACCACTTTGCTAGTTGAAGGTGAAGTGAACCAACTTAAATATGGAAGTTGTTCTCATCTTTTCAAATCTAGTGTGAGGAGGAGAAAGAGAAATACACATACACATACACATACACATGCTTGCTCATCGGGTTGGGTGCATAGCACCTGCGTCAATGGTTCTCGCCTTGTGGTTACACAGTCTCTTTTTGCAATTTTAGTTTTTGGTCTTTTGGTTTGTAAAGTTAAGTTTTTGGTCTTTTGGTTTGTAGAGTTCTAGACGGATACAATCTACAGTTTAGATCGTGACTGTGTCACGCGGTCGGTTTACCCAGACTATAAGCAGACCACCGGCCATGCTAAAACACATCTCATCGAAAGCTAAGGTTTTGCCTCTTCTCGGTGCTGCACCGTCGTCGCCAATCTCTATCTCAATCGTTTCCGTGCACCCGGCGACCGGCGGTAGATCTCGGAACCGTCCTCTTTGCGATCCTACACGGGGTAAGGCGAATAAGGTTTTTGGGAAGCGCTCTTCGCGCGATTACTCCCGATCTTCGTCACAGCCTGTCTTCCATCAAGAACCGGCGCCGTCTTCATCATCAACCGATTCAAAGTCTTACGCCGCCCGCTGATTGATGATAGCGGCGGTGACTGGAGGACCTTGCTTCGCCGAGAACCTCTCCATCATGCTATCATCTATGAATGAACAAATGGATATTATTTTTCATAACCTAATCTTATTGTTCATCATGTTCAATCTGTCTAGTGTATGCGAGTTGTGCTTACACTAGTTGCTATGATCATGCTATGCTATAAGCTATTCAATAATTCTATGATATGTGACATGATTTTGAATCATGCTTATTTGCTACATATCCTTGATCTAGTTGTTCGGTTCGTCATGATTTATATTAGGATTTAATCTAGAAATTACCTAATATTTCAACAATTGGTATCTCGAAATATGTTTACTATTAAAATATATGAAATGATTAATCTAGCATAAAAAGTATTATTATATATTTGTATATATTTGATCAAACTTAGGATTGCTTGACTCTACCCTTATTTATAAGGGAGAGGGCAACCTCTATTGAGCAACCAAATGGATTGATTGACCCCTCAAAGTATAAGATATACCCTTATTTTATAACGGAGAGACCAACCTCTGTTGAGCAACCAAACACACCTTACGAGTTGTCTGGTATAACTCTCACCTACTTTGGCTCTCTCACTGCTAAACCATTGTAGCAATATTATGGAAAAATTGGCCTAAGGTCGGAGGTACGAAAAATTATGGTTCTGCCTCTTCCTCATTTTACTTTTCATCTCGGGACTTAAACGACTCCCAAATTATAGTGGTACATGGTGCTGATATAGTGGTTTTCACAAGGAGCTAGAGCCACTAGCAGGGCCTATTTGTCTGTCTTGATTAGATGATTGTACCATCCACACTGGACTCGGTTTTGTTGAGATGGGTGCAAATGCTGCAACTTGAGCTATTTGTTTGAGCCAGATGGCCAAGCGCAAACAAATCCGCCAGTATTAACCATGGGCGTAGACATCCTGCACTCATTGTAGCCCTTTACATGACCTTGGAGTATTTGGGTTTTCCAAAGGGCTCTAAAAGGACTCGGTAGCATTTAGATTTTTTCGAAGGGCTCTAAAAGACGTGCGAGTCCGGCCTTTTACCTTATTAGATCTAGATAAACAAAGAGGAGAAGATTTATTTTCCATGAAACAAATGACGCGCTATAGCGTCGAAATAGCGCGCTAATAGTGGCTAGAAGCACTTGTCGCGATGCCAAAATAAGACGCTATAGCGTCAAATAACACGCTAATAACACCGCTATAGCGTTTTGACTAACCTCCCGTTAAATTCTAGAGCCCGCAATTTTTTTCCGTAGATTTTCCATAGACTAGTTTTCCAATCCATGTAGTCAACAACACAAGCAGAACTATACAAAGTCTGTTCGTAAAAAAAAAAAATGTAATTCTCACTTCTCAAGAAATCAGTTCGATCTTTGACTCTTGTTTAAGGGTATTAACATTCAAGATATAAAATAAATAATTAGATTAGCTATATAGTTTATTTTTACAATAACTTTATTGAGACATAAATGCAAATACGATTTATTACAAACTTAGTAAATACTAAAACTCAAGAATAAGCTAATAATAATTTTGATGTGCGTGCAGCGTGCATCCTGTAATTATTATAGTCGAAACTGAAAGAATCAAAGAAGGGAAAAAAACACAAGAGCCCAAAACCCTTCCTCCCCCGACCTGACCGCGGCACCCACCAATGGCGAGGCCGCCGCCTGCGGCGCCCGCGCCGGTGAGGCTCCGCCTGCTCTTCGAGAACAGCCGCCTCCTCCGGCGTGCGCAGAGGGATGAAGGCCTTCGGCGCTGCTGGCTTCTCCTGAGCCCGGACCTCGCCACCGTCGCCGACCTCGCCGCTCATGTCGCAGCCCGTTTCCGCCTCCGCCGCACCTGCCCGCAGGGTGTTGTGCTCTCGGTACGTCGCCTGGTCATCTCTCTCTTCCCTTTCGCATCGGTCCCCGTTCTCTTTTTTTTACCCCCTCCCCATTTATGCAGGGGTTCAATCCCACCCCGAAACCTTGATTGCTTCATTCGTGCGGTTTTTCCCCAAACAATGTTTGAGGGTTTTCCGTGTGGACCATTGATGTTCCTTCCATTTCTTTGTTATTCCTATATCTATATTCTGTGCAAAGACGAGCATTGTGCATAAATCATGAATGGAATGGTCTCTTGTGCGCAGATGGATGGGTTTACCTTGCCACCATTTGAGTCAACCGGCATCTTCAGGGACAACGATATTATAAGGTAACCGTTGTTCTTTCAATATCTTTTGTCATCCCTTTTCCCACTGTATCATCTTGATATTTTGGCACTTGGTTTAGAGGAAAAGGCTAGGGATGTGGGATTGTGTCTAACCAGTGTACTATGAAATGCACTGGGCATGTTTGCTTCAATCCCGGGCAAGATTGGTTCACCTTGCATCCCCAGGCGTCTGATTTCGGTCCCCTGGGGTGCATATCTGTTAATTGTGTATTCGGTTAACAATTAGCTAGACTATTAGCTGGACCCATTTGGATTCAGAGGGGCTAATTATTAGCAGCTAACTATTAGCTCTATGGATCCAAACATGAAGCCCACCAACCATACGGGAATGGTAGTATGAGTAGGAGCTTAGGAGGTTTGATTGTTTTCATTCCTGTCTATTATCTTGCATTCCGTTGTTACTTGCGGTGCAATCTGGATGATATGGTGCTATTTCCTTTGTGGTCAAATGTGAGCCATTGTGTATGACAGAAGAGCAGATAATGTCTAGTGGTAACATAGAGCTTCAGTATCAAATAGTGATGGTGTATTTGAATTAGTACTACTGTCTTGGCTTATAAAATAGGTTTTACTGAAAGACTGTTATTTTTAGCTACCAGAAAATCCATCCTTATATTTGGTTTGATATTTCCTTGCATTATGCATCTCTTTAGTACAGAACAGTGGACTACTTCTCACAGAGATGATGACAACAATCCCCATTTTCTTTTGTATTGCTAGGGTTAAGCAAAAATCCTGCACGATGCAGGTAGGGCACAATGATGTGCACTGTCTTCAAGATCAAGATATAATAGAGAAGAGGCCACTTCCAGTTGATGACAAAATCCTTGCAATCCAGGATCAAAAGGATGGCTGTAAACACCAAGAAGAAGAGGCACATGATGATCACCAGCTTGGAGAAAATGCCACTGCTAGCCACAGCATAGAAAACAATGATACATGTTCGAAGAGGAAGCAGAATACTGGGGTTGCAGAAATACCTGAGAGCTCAAAGTATGTTTCTATATGTTTGTTGTAGCATTAGCATTTTTCTTTTCCAACTATGAAATCACTTTTTTTGCACTTCATCTCCATTTTTCTGCTTTGCTGGGTTATATGAGTTTTTGAATCCCCCAAACCGCTCACACAAATAATATGACTTACGCACTTATGAAAATTTTCTGTTAGAACCATGAAACAATTATTATGTCTGTCTATGTCCCATTAAGTGATATGTCTATCCTTTTTCATGGATGTGTTTAGATGCAGGGCAAAAAGGCTGAAGGTGACAAATTCTGGAAAGCATATAGATTACAAGGAGGAACAGAGTGGATCTAAAAAGTTGAAGTTGTCAGTTATTGATATTGAAGCTAAGAAGGCAACTCCACAACATGAAACTACCACTACCTTGGTGGAGCAGCAGAAAGCAGAGGGGTATTATCTCAAAGCATATGCCAGTTGCTGCTTTTATGTTTTAAGGAACTCTGGTTTGAGAAATAGTTCTAACTTTGTTCCCATTGACCATAACCAGTTTGAATTGAATTCCTGCGTTGTTGACCTTCACGTTATTATGTGCTGTTTTAAAAACATGTAGCAGTGTGTTCCTAGCGAGTTAAGTCCTAGTTTTCACTTATTCTAGAGTTCAGGTTAATAGCTTGTTGGTTGGTTGCTTTCTACTTTGTGCCTCTCTTTTAATGCCTTGCCTTTTTTCTGCTAAATTCTGATCCATAACTTGTTATTTCTGTTTTGAAATGCAAATTAGTTGTCTGTTTGGAAAGAAAAATGATCATAACTATCAAGTTTCCAGCACCAGCAACATGTGGCAATCCACTTTGCTGGTTATATCTATAAGATCCTTAATTGTAACAGCCTTAATCTGAACAAGATTTTAATGGAAAGCCACACCAACATAATATATTTTTATCTTACAAAAGACATAGTTGGTTTCAGTGATACTTTTATCATAGTTTTGTGTTGTATTTGATTCTGTTTTTGTTATCAACCATGTTAATCTTAAGAACAATTCAATAAATCAGTATCTGTAAACATAGCTAGCTATTCTGTAGAAGTGTAGATATTTAGGGTTCCTGTTATTTTTGCTCCTTAGAACCCTGTTTATAAGTCCCTGCTTTTGTTATATTGCATATTTGCATTGTTTGGTTCATGGGTGAACTTGACCAAGCTTGAATTAAGACATTTGACTTTTTTAGGCAGCGTTCCATTGATCTGTAGCAATCCTACGTGCCAGAGTCTCTTTTTTTTGTGCTCTAAAAAATGTAAAAGGTTCCAATTTCTTTCCCAAATTCCCTCAATTGTCATGATTATTTCTTTGCCTCAAGAAGTGTTTTTTGTGCTATGCTCCTTAAATATAGTGGTGGTAAGATCAGTCTTAAACCAGACATGCTCATGAAAACAGACAACACGCAGGATAGTCTTCAACATAACACAAGAACAATTTGAGGAGTGAGTTAATGTGACAGGAGTGGCAAATAAAATTGCATGTGAAGTTTCTTTTGTCATTTTGTGGAGTTAGGGAGTGTTTGTACATGGTGTGGTCTGTAAATAAAAATGAGATGTAGGGATATATTGACCACAACAGGGATTTATAAGAGCTTATATACTGTATTGGTCCTTGTTTGTTCTATCATATCACTGAATGCAATTCATATTGTTTTTTTTTTAGGAACAATCAAACTGACTTGAAATGTGAGGCAAAGGTGGCAGACGATAATGCTCAAAGTGACACAAAAAGGTATGCATGAGTCATAATGCCGCTCTTCATATGTTGAGTGTTTGACTCTACTTGATTGCATCCAGTTTCCTGGTTGTGTGTTATGCTCACCATTTTTTTTATTCATAGATGGTAATTATCCTGAGATATATTCCATTGTGATGCTGATGGATATTGGCTAACCTATTTTACCTCATTGGAAATGCAACATGTCAAATATCTTTCATGTCTACCTTTTAATGCCATCTTTTCATGTGCGCCTTTTTTCTTTATCGTATCGAGTAGTTCGATAATTTTCCTTTCATTCTGCTGTTTTATACGGAGAAGAATATGCAGGCAATGGGTAGCTCCTGCCAGAGTCCTACTTTTCTGGGCTTGTCAGGCTGGTCTGCTTGATATACTGGCATAAATGCTGTCCCAAATGTGTGCATAATAGGAATTAGGAATCAATATTATACAATAATAATAAAACTTGTTTTTGTCCTTTTTGCCAGGCATTCAATCCTCTTATATTTGCTGCCTTTGTTTATATTAAAAGTTTGATGCCAGTATGCCCTTTGCCCCTTTCTTAATCAGGATGAAAGCTAACATTGTATTTGACCCTTCATTTTTACTTAGATCCAACTGTTTTTGTCTGCTGGGAGCCTGGGACTAGTTCACTAAAAGAGGTTTTCACTTAGAAGAAGTGCAAAATCAAGCTCACCTTAGCTTGATTTGCAATTAGTTTAGTGAAACACAGTTACATTATTCAAAAAAAAAAAATGTAGTGGAACTGTCTGCATGTATCTATGAGGTAGTCTGCTATTGCTAATTGTCCAATACTTCCAAAATTTACCATAAATGTGTTTCTAATGAAGCTACTCTAAAACGCATGCCAGGCAAAACCAAGTTAGTAGTCTTGTGTTGCTGCAATAGTTCTTGAATGTGCTCTTAGCCCATGCCTCGTATCACTGAAGATTTTACCTATCTATGTACTTTGTTGTTCCAGAACCCTTTCACATATGCTTGATTCAGGTTATCTTTTGTAGTTTTTTTTATTGTATTGGTAAGGCTAAGTCTTTGGTTAGCTTTTGTAGTTTCGCTTATTGTATTGGTAAGGCTAAGTTTTTTATTCCTCATAGGTCTATCTTGTTCATTCCTGCATGCCGAGGCTCACATTTTCCAGCTTCATTAAGATTTGATACTGGGCTTAACTCTGTTCTATTTTCCCTTCATTTAATCAATTTCAGTTCTTAATTTATTATGTAACAGTTGTGCCAAAATATTATAATTTAGTTAACATATGTATCTCTCTTTGCTTTGTATTTTTTCCTTGTCAGTTGGTGAGTCGAAGTGCTCGTCGCAAAGAAAATTAAAAGGTTGATGAGGGAAACAGGAAAATTACAAACCGACACAGATAAGGTATTTTTTTTTTTTCTCAAACAACGCAGGAGAGCTGTGTCATTTTGTCAAGGTACTGAAATGTACTACACCACACCAAATGCACACACCTTTTACTTCTTCCTCCGTTCCTTTGTCTGCATGCACACCAGCACTCCTCAGCCTGCCCCGGTTGCCTCTACATGGGAGTGCACCTTTGCTCGCCTGCCCGACGGTGACCTTGACCTGGCGGTGCATCTCTTCCCGCCTGCCCACCCACCCATAGCGACAGCAGCCCTCCGCGCTGACCTGGGTCTGTGCTGCTCGCTGCCCCCTCCTAGCCACCGCCTCCCTACTCCACTGCGCTGCCCACCTGCTCCCCACTCACATATCTAGGGGATGCTCACACACAGACTCAAACGGCGCCGGGAGGGGATGAGCTTGTCCTCCAGATTTTGAGGTATGGGAGCCTCTCCCATGTAGATGGAATGTCTCTTTGCTGGTTCCCCCCTACTCAAAGGCTGGGCAAAAAAGACCGAGGACCGAGACCCGAAAAAACCGAACCTGAACCCGAAAAAACCGAAATATCGGTCCTATCTCGGTTCTCGTTTCCAAAGACCGATGTGCAGTTAGCTACGTTTGGTCTGTGCAGCCAATTACCCGATCCACCTGAACTACCCAATATAATCAAATACTAGTATTCTACCAGACTACTTCCATGTGTTTTCTATTTTCTAATCTATCCAGAGGTGTGTGCTCATGAGGTGACAACTAAGTCATAGATGCCATCCAGTTCGCACCGTCTCTGCAGAGGGGTTGCACATGTGGACATGCAGGGATTGAGGGTTGGATTCTTGGTTTATGTGAAAATCTTAGTGGGAAAAATTACTGCAGTTTATGACAAAAACCTTCTTATTCTATTGTGTTCTGGTTGTTGGATGCATCAACTTTCATGGTTTGAACGTCTGCACTTGGAACAACATTCCAATAGCTGACTGAATGTTCTATTGACCAGGCTGCTATATTATGTTGTGCACTTGTGCTGATCAATATTCATGATGTACACTGCAGAATGTGCATGAAGATTCACCAATAGCTGCTGATTTTCCATCATCAAGCAATCAAGATGGCTTGCCTGTCCCATCAAGCAATCAAAATGGATCACATGTTCATTTTTCAAGCCTCAAAGCAGATGAGGAAGAATCTGATACGTCAGAAGAGATTGTCCCAGTTGTGGTTCGGCCTGGCCACATTCGCTTTGAACCAGCAGGTATAGCTATACCCGTAATAAAGAATCTAATTCTACAGGAATTTGCAAACTCCTGGGATGCGTCTTAAATCTTCTATCCTTTCTCTGTCTTGATAGAACTTACCTTTCCCTCTTTGTTTTTTAATGTTAATTCAAGTCTATGCATTACTTGGCTGGGTTTACCACATGGGAAATCTGTTCATTGTCTTGTTAGAGGTGGAAATGATGATCAGATAGTCCTGAATGCTTGCTTGCGTATGCTTTGTATAACTGCCTCATATATACATGCAACCAGGCGCATGCTCATAGTTATATTTCTATATGCGCCCGCCTCTGATTGTGAATGGGGTGCCATGTTATTTGTGTTTTTGTCAGTAGTTGGAAAATGTTGCTGATTTACATCCTGTCTTCATAACTTTTTTTTTTTTTTTCATCCTGAATGTCATTACTTCACAAACAATGGTATTACAAGAATTGTACGAAACAAAATTTAAGGGACACTAAAGCGACAAGCACACACATTGGAGCGCAAAGGGCTTAACATGTGTGGCAAACACAAACCACTAATATCTGGCCATCAAAGTGAGCTTTTAGACAACAGGCCAGCTAAAACTATTCCGCCTCTGAACTGTATGCTTTCCTAACATTTAACTGTTAGTACATTTTGAGGGGGAGAAGAAAAATTATGTTCTGGAGTAAAAGATGAGCATATAGGGAAGTCAACAGGAAAATTTAGCAGTTCAATGAGTTTGACAATTGAAAGTGGCACAAAGCAGCATTATTTTCTTTCTGTTGGCAAAGAAACACCACTGACAGCTGGTAAACACAATATCAGTCAGTTTTCATAACAATTCCCTTGAGACTATCATAAGGCCTCTAATTTTCCTACACATTCCATTACTCTGGTGTTGTGAGCTGCTGATTTGTTTGCAGTAAGAATTATCACCATTGATAACTAACTGTGATCTCAGCTGAAATTAAGCAATAAGAAGTTTGATTTTTTTAGTAGTGCACTGTATGAAACCTAAGCGTTTTGGATTGAAGTTGGAAGTCAAAGCTGTTGTTAGGGCTGGCATGATGGACAAATGTTAAAATCTTTAGTTGCTACTTGATGTCGATGTGTTGTGTTAAAGGCAACTTAACATGTATACTCTCTTTGCAGGTGGAGAACGCGACAAATCACCAGCAAAGGAATTACAGGTTTGTCACAGTTTCTCTGGTTCTCTTCATTGTAGTTTGATGCCTTTCCTATCAATTTTTAAGCCTTTTTAATTCCGTTGAGATTGCCATCTTATCTTATAGAGGAAACGTCAAGTGCATAATAGTGCATTAGTGAATATATGCACAAAAAATTCTTGTATGCAGAATCTGATCTGAGTGGGATTTGGGAGTTCCATCATCCCTCTCGAACTGACTTAGACTTAGAGCAACTCCATCAATAGCCCTTAAAATAAGGCCCTTACTTTTTGATTTGAGGACTGCCATACTTTGAGCGTGCCATGTTTTGTAAGGTCAAATCTAGCAAGTGCCCCTACCTTTTCTCTTCATGTTCACACGTACTCTATGTATTCTGTTATTTTAACACAACATCAATTCTAACTATAATATTGGTCTGCAAAAAAAAAAAAAAAAAAAAAAAAAACTATGATATTGATAGTTCATATGAATGGTACATATTTAAATTCATGATTTCATTTGATGACAATTCATAATTTTCAAAATCTCAATCAAATTGTCATCTCAAGGCAAATATAGTCACAAAAACTTCCTGCTTCTTTCTATTCTATTGAGATGACAAATTCTTTCTATTCTAGGCTGCAAAATTCAGAACATCACAACCATAGTATTACAAAGTGCATAAACGTAAACAACCATCAAAACAAAAATAGTCCATAGTCCATGACATCAACCAAACTAACTAGAATTTATGGGCCACAAATACTTGACAAGATCATCTCATGTGCTTGCCTACCTTCAATCTCATGTATCCTTAGGATGAGGGCTGATATAAGCACATTGCTGGAGTTGCTCTTAGGACTTATTAGTTTTAGGAACAAGTATATTTTTTGGCCATCATACCCCAAAGCCAAATATCTTTGGCAGTGGAACACTACATATGTATTTTGTTTTCTAAAAAAAGAATAATATGATTAAATCTCTAAACATTCATAACAAATATAAATATGCATACCATTTTTTTTTTCTAAAAATACATTCTATATATTGGTGTATGTTGGGGTCTTGTTCCTGTTGCTAGTGTTTTATTGCTTGTAGTCATGACTATTATTTATTTAATTTTTCGTTTTGTGCTATGTTAGTCTAGATCAACCATATTTCTAAAAATATGATTTCATATTTTTCAGTTAAAATGAATTAGTTATGAATTTTAGAGGTTTGGCCATATACTCTGTTCTGAATTGTAAGTCATTATAGCTTTTCTAGATACATTATGTATCTAGACATAATGTATATCTAGACTAGATGTACCTAGATAAGTCCTAAACTAATTTCAATGTGGAACGGAGGGAGTATGTTTTGAGGAAAATACATATATAAGCAATACCTCCTTTGAAACTAATCAAGGACCGAACTTGTCTGGTTTTAATAGTTCTATGGTCAAAGATATTTGGTTTATAGTTAGATGACCAAAATCAGACTTCTTCCTTAGTTTTTAGGTCAAATGAAAACAGTCAATAGGATGGAGGTATGCTCACGTCTCACTCAAGTTTGATCTAATGTACAAGGTTTTGCCAGTATGATCTTGTACACCTGATATTTCTCTAGCTTATAATGATATGATAATCACAATTAATGATACCATCATTTTGTTTCAGAAGATAATTTAGGGGATCAATAGCATCGGTGAGTTTTTAATGATTGGTTGGGATCAAGATAATAGGAAATATTGCAGTTTCTTCCCTAACCTGAAAACATGAAAAAAAATGGTCATCAATTGGTTGGGCCTGCTGTCCCATTGATGTTTTGTTGTGGTTTCAGGACACATTACAATGGAGTGGAACAATGAGCAAAAAGAAGGGCCAGAAATGGGGATTGAATTGCTCAAGCAAGAAAAATGCTGATATTGGCTATCATGCAGGAATAGCTGGAAGCAGCACAGAAGTTAACAATCATATCATGGACAACAAGGTTACTGAAAATGGCTTTTGTGCTGTCAGTAATCAAAGGAACAATGAAGACAGTAATATTGAGATGTCCAGTGCGAAAACTGTTGCTAATGAAGAAAAATCTAGTGGTGAACCTTTCGATTTTGAGAGCTTGTACCCCCTAACGCGACTTCCAAAGGTATTTCATTTGTTTTATTTGGGATGGGAGGCTACTGATTACTTCACATGTTCAGGAATTAAACAGGATAATATAACAATATATAAACCCAGAAAGAGGATGCTGCCTTGCAAAAACATGAATATAGCCTCTAGATAGGCTTTTCTTATATATATATGATAGGGAATAAGTGATAATCTTGCCACAAGGGCAGAAGATACAGTTCAGTGTCCATTCCAACATTGTGCCCATATATAAACCCAGAAAGAGGATGCTTTCATGCAAAAAACATGGTTATAGAATATAGATAGGCTTTTCTTATATGCATGTGTATGTGTGTGTGTGTGTGTGTGAATAGGGATAATCTTGCTACAAGGGTAAAAGATACAATTCTGTGTTCATTCTAACATTTGCTATGAAACAATTGAACATGTCTACCATATGTTGATCAGTTAAGAATTAACTTATCTGTCATACATGTGATTGGTTGATAACATGTACTAAAGTGAATATTGGCAATGGCTGAAAATGGATAACAGTTTGGAGATTAACAATGGTTGATAATTTGTACCTTTTCTCTAATTGGCTGTCTGTTCTTGTGCTTGAAGTTGTAGAAGTTTTGTGGTGTGTCAAACAAAGCATAAGGTCACGATAGTGGCAAACTTGCTGAATACATGATATTGGGGGTTAACTTTTCTGTCATAGAAGTCAGTTATGAGATATCTTACTTTCAAGTTTCAACCAGTCAGTACATTAAGTACTACAGTGAGTTTTTGTTTCTCTATTGGAAGGAAGGACTAGAGGTTCTAAAATGATTATCTGTTCTCATGCTTGAATTCAGAGAAGTGTCGGTGGTAGAATCTAGATTAAGGCACAAGGTTACTAAAGCTTTTTATATATTTTTGACATTCTTTTTGGGACAGAGGTATTATATCCTTAAGAAACTGAATAATGGGGCAACATCACAGTTCCCTTTCATTTTTTTCCCTTATTCAAGAGCTTACCCATCTTTTGGACCTTGCAGGAGGGAGATCTGATTGCCTACCGATTGGTTGAGCTGTCTTCCATGTTGTGTCCGGAGCTGTCTGCGTACCGTGTATGACATAATTTCATTTGCATTGTCTCAGTACTTTCTTTTTCTTAGGGTTGTTTGAAACAGAAGTGATATTAATGCAAACTGGACCAAGTAACTTTTGCATGCTTGGGGCTTGGGAAAACCTGTAATAAAAAGGCAAGGCGTATATTGGACTAATTGGCAGGGTTGATTTTTTGCAAAACTAAGTCATGTCTCACCCTGCTATTTCAGGTCGGAAAAGTTCTTATATATGATATCATATCATCGCGTATCATTCTCTTACCCGTTCAAGAGTATCCAATCATCACCGACGAAAAAGAAGACAAGGACGAGTCAGATATGCTTGTGGACTTGTCACCGTACAAGGAAGATGGCTCATTGGAGGTAATCAATATTTCTCTACTTTCTAGCCTTATTACCAGCTAGTACGGAATGTGTCATGCTTAATATCTTTTCCAGATCGAGTACTCTTCACTTCTTGATGTAAGGCTACTGAAGGGTACTGAACCAGTGCTAGGGGCTGCCAGTACTCCCTCGGCAGAAACATGCACAGAAGTTGGATCAGCACTGGCAGGAAGGCCAGCCACCTTACACAAAAAAGAAGGCAATATTGAGAGCCAGAAACCACCCTTGGTGGCAGACAACACTAAAGAAGAAGGACGCACACTAGGTACAATAGCTCATACCAAGCATTGCTCCTTGAAGTATTTTGGTTTCATACCAAGCATTTTTGTTATACAATAATTCGGATATTTTATGCAGGAAAGTCAGAAAGCACGATTTGGGAAAAGAATGACGAGCCCGGTGATAAGGTCGATGTTCAGGAAAATGGCTGGGGAGCATGGAAGCAAAACAGCACGTCAGCTTGGTCTTACAGAGCCCTCAGGAGCAGTGCCCTTGGCCCGACAATAGCAATGCTACGAGGGAAGAACAGCCAGAGGGGCAAACCACCCTATCGAAAGAATGGCAAGTGATGCCTAAGTATTTGACTTCAATGATACCTACCTAGTTATCCTAGGTTGGTCCGATCTTTTGGAGGTCAAGAAGTTGAAGCAGTTGGTTTTGTATATGTAGAATTTGGCCGAGGAAGAGTGACTGCCATTGCTGTCCTGGCTATTTTGAAATCTTTCCGATCCTTTGCAAAGGATGGTTGTAGTTGGCCAGGACACTTGTCAAATGCTTGTGTTAGGGACTTCTACCTGTACGCCACTAAAAATATCGAAATTCTGTATCTGCCGCTAAATAAGATTGTACCGCCTATCGCCCACTGAGTAAAATTTCCGTGTCCTATATTATATTATCAACTACATGTGCCACTGCCGTTAGCCTTTTCTGTCTTTTCGGTTGGATCCCCTTTTTTTATCCCAATAATAAAAGATGATTTTGCGGCTTTTGCCCCTTTGACCTTTGTATGCTGTCTCTGAGGCTAGACCTGGTTCGATCGTCGCTGCTGTGGCAGGGAGAGCAACTCAGCCCAGATTTGTGTGGCCAAAGCCACCGGCAAGGCACAGCACAGAGCACAGGCACGGGGTGCTGGACTGCTGGTGGCATCGGCGGACCGGACGCGGGCAGTGATGCCTCCTGGACGCCGCTGAGTTGGCGCGTCTGGTGGCAATGATGAAGTTTGGATGAAATAGGACAAAAATTACAGACTTTCTGGAAAAACTTGGCCGGGCATCTCTGTGGTGGCGTGGAAAAACCGGCCTGAAGTTCTGGCACTCCAAAGTTCCAACTCGTGTTTTCCTTTGGAAATGGATCTAACATCGTAGGAAACATGTAAATTACATGCAGAATAAGTTTTCTACTTTGATAAAATTAAGTACTACCTCAATTTATATAAGAGGATCATGACTGATTAGAAGATTTATCTATCTATCTAATCGTCAAAAAACATCTATCTTTACTTTCGGTATCTTCCACCTAAAGCTTTTTCAATGTTTTTTTTTTTCAGATTCAGCACACCTATCAGCAAGATTTTTCGAATGTTCAATGTGGCCTTGCTGATCCTAAAGCACCCTCTTATGTGTTTCCCCAACGGATCTTCTCAAAAGTCGAAAAGACGTTTTTTGTTATTTTATTATTTTTATTTTTATTTTTTGGTAAAGAACAAGCCGTTGGGGGAGGCTGGACCACTGGCCACCCCCGCTTTCGCCCTAAAGAAAGAGAACGAAGACTAAGGCAAGAGATGGCCTAAAGGACTGCATCCGGCTGAAAAGCCGGATGTCCCGAGTCCCGGTCTGGCAAGTCTCGAGAATCAAAGGGGCGGATCGGGAGCGGGAGAGCCCGAGCCCCGGTGATTCGTCCTTTGAGGACGGCGGGACTTCCGCCTTGGTCGGGCGCGGGGATGCCCGAAGCCACCCGGCCGCCGACGAGGATAACGGGTATCCGCTCGGGCCGCGCGAGGTCCCGCATCCCGGCATGCGAGACCTCATGACCATCCGGCGGGTGGTGACAAAGGCAATAGCATTCGCCTCGACGGGCGGATGTTAGTACTTTCGTCCCCCCGACGGCCAAACGGTGGTTTAACCTCCTCGACGGGTGGCTTCCGGCCTTTTTTTGCCGGAAAGCAAACCCTTTCGGCGCACGGATGGGATAAAGCTTTCCTTCGGTGTTGCCTATCTTTGTCTTGCGGTATTCGTGATCCGGCGACAAATGGACCGGCGAGGGTTGGTGGGATCACGAGGTGAGAAAAGACCACTCTACCCCTGGTCGCCGGCGGGGAGCTCGGAGAGTCTAGGGTTGGTAGAAGGGCATGATTGGAATTGTAAGAGTTTACAGACTATAAATAAGCCTCGCGGGGGCGTTGTATGAGACAGCAGTGAAATCAATAGAAAGAGTGATTTGGTTTCGTTTCCACCTTCGTGTGTTGTTTTTAGTTTCGTTCAGGTGTTTCGTCCCTACCGGGGTGGCCTGCTTCAGGGCAACACCAACACAAGCGTTAAATCAGCTTGAAGCTTGAAACTTTACCTCCCAAATCCTAATAATGTGTTATGTACTATCACCATCTTAAAGATCATTTTTGCGTTTTTAGATACATAGCTTTTGCTATGCACCAAGATATACAATATGTCTAGGTACATAATAAAGACGGTGTATCTCGAAAAAACCAAAATGACGTAAAAATATAACATGCAACATGTGATTTTTTATATAATGACAAATTCATTTATGCCTTTTGGCACATTTAGATATCAACATCTTCGATCATTAATGTTTACCAATATCAACATGTCAGACCATTTGCTTGTTGATTCTTGAGTTTTATTAGTGGATTTATTATTTAGCGAGAAGACGGTTGCTGCATTGTTCTCGAGCAAAATTTTGGGCAGACGATGCCCAGCAATTGGCTTTCATTCTGTCGGACAGCTTTCTAACTTTCTCGTTGCCTAAGTCGATAACACAATACATGTTGGAAAGTAGCAGTAGAATTACTGTGTAGGTTGGTTTTCACATATTGTTGTCGCATTTTTTTTTAAAAAAAAAACAAAATTCCCACATTTGATAGTGCTTGTATCATAAGCACACAATTAGAATTAGTTAGTGGAATTGCAAAAAAAAAAAAAAAAAAGATAGTGTCGAGACAGGGCTATATCTATATAGGCCTGAATTTTTACTTGGTGGATAACTCCGTGGCCCATTTGAGCAGACGCAAGGCCTAGCCAGAATTGATCTTCACAAATGCAAATTCCCCTTCCAGGGTCTCCGCTTCACTGTCCAGTGTCCACACAGACCACAGCGCTCTTCTGCGGCTCTTCTTCTAGGGCTCCGAAATTTTCCCAATCCCCCAGCCGATTTGGCTTCTTCCGCACCACCCCGCGCCGGCGCCGGCCATCTTCGGCGGCTGGTAAAGCTCCGTTCTCCTCCCTGTTGCCGTTGTTTGCTCACTCTCTCTTGCGCGCGCATTCACTGACATTTGCATCTCGATCGATCCCCGCTCCGCAGGTCGCTCTCGGTGGCATGGACTGCTCCAAGAAGAGCAAGGGCGCGGTGGGTGTGGTGGCCGCCCTTCCTGATGACCCCCTGGTGGAGATCCTCTCCCGCGTCCCTGCCAAGTCCGTCTGCCGGTTCAAATGCGTGTCCAAGGCCTGGCGCGACCTCATCGCCCACCCCGACCACCGTAAGAAGCTCCGCCAACCCATGCAAGGACTCTTCTTCATGGAGCTAGTGAAGAACCCTCCCAGTTGGAGTTTCTGTTTCTTCGATCTGACAGCGAGATCGGTGCCTCTGGACATCGACCCTGGCTTCTCCTTCCTGACGGAACGGCCTGAGATACAATGGCTCGTCTTACTGGATTCCTGCGACGGTCTTATCCTCTTCAGGAACGACCAGGTGCATCCGTACAGTGCCCCATCGGGCTATATCGTGTGCAACCCGACCACAAAGAGATGGGCTGCCGTGCCCACCTGTGGATGTCAAGATCTGAGAACCTGCGCCTATTTGGCTTTCGATCAGGGCATATCCTCTCACTTCCACTTGCTCCAATTCCAGATATCCATGGCGGACAAGATGTTGGTGGCAATTGATTCTTACTCATCTGAAACTGGGACCTGGACTCGCAACCAAATTGACTCTCAAGAAAATCAAGGACCATGGGCAGAGTGGTATCTTCGTGCCATGGTATCTCCTTTTGACACTCCTGAGTGTGCCTTTGTTAATGGCTTCCTGCATTTCATAATTGGGGACTGGGGTCAACCTCAGATAGTTGCTGTAGATTTACAAGGAAGGGCAAAAAGGGTGATTACAGTGCCAACTATGGTTGATAGGAGGCCACACCAGTACTGTTTTTTGGGGCAGTCCCAAGGGTGCCTGCGTTACATGACTCAGGAAATGTCTGATGCTCACGAAGAGAGGTACAGGTGGTCTATCTGGGTTCTTCAGGATTATGATTCACAAGAATGGGTGTTGAAGGACAGTGTGAGCATTCTCGAGATCTTTGGACACTTGACTAGTCAGAATGACCTCCTCGTTGGCATTCATCAAGATCGTAATGTGGTCTTCTTTTATGAGCTATGCAGTAATAAATTGATAGCATACGACATGGACCATAAGGAAGTGAGTGTTATTGCCACTTTTGAAGATCCGAAAATGCTCCTCCGATTGGCTCATTTTGTTCCATGTTTTTCGGAATCCCCAGCTCTCACAAATTAGCACTGGGACTATGTGCTCTATGTATATGAATTTCTAGCAGCTTTGTTAAATTCTAGCAGACAAAGGTAAAATGCTCTGTCCGCACTAGGATTTATTCCTTATCATGCTCTTGATCTAATTGGTATTGCAAGCCTGTTAATACATTTATGAAGTGTACCTCTATAGTTGCTAGATATATTAATGAATGCAGTCTGCTATTGTATACCATTCCTCTACCTTTTATTGCTGTTGTGCTAATTCCTAGTGGTGTGTTGTTGTAAATAGCGTTGTTGTAATATTCTAGAATCAGAAAGCAAATGTAACTGTAATTGCTTTCCAATCTATTGTTGGGATAAAACGCCTCTCATTTATGGTGGCTTAGCATGTCTAGAATTCTTAAACTCATCCTCAATATCTTTATTTAAAATCATTTGAATTTGAATAAAAATCGTTTGGACATCTCATTGGAGAAGTTGGATGTTTTTTTTAATCAAAATCTCAATTACTATAATACATGAGGATATACTGAGATTTTGAGCTCTTAGCCGTAAGATGTGGATATTTCACATTGCATGTTCAGCTCGTGCTGCGTGGTTTCTAAGGTAAAACATAGCAGATAAACACCACCGCATTTTGGTGGTGCCGATGACCCATAAAGAGGGTCCTACCTCACTTCAGGTCTCCAGGAGGGCCTATAAGGCTAACATGGAATGGCCAAATGAGGGGTGGCGTAGCAGCCAGGTTCCCCTGACGACTTGCTTTGTGGTCGTGACTCGTGGAGATCCCGACATCCTCGTCGTCAAGTCACTCCGTCGGTTCAACTCAACCATTCTAGTGTGTCTCCAAGGCCTAGTGCCTCATTATGTCCAAGGGATACTAAGGAATAAGAAGAAAGAAGAACGATGAATATTCAAGAAGAATAAAGAAATGAACAATGTACCAAGAAAATTACTCATTTTTTCTCAATCACGCAAATGACTTCCGTGTTTTTGCATTAAGAGAAATTTGTTTTGTTGATTACATGGGCTTGGCTGTAAGGATGAGCATCTTATAGCGCGCATCCCTACACCTGTGAATCTAGTCTTACAAATAGAAATAGGCAATAGTACGTTAATGGGCAAAATCTTTTTGCCATCGGGATGGCGGGTAAATGCATCTATACTACCCATACCTGCTGGTAAAAAAAACTAGCAATAGTAGCCAGCCACCATGCTCCTTTTGGCATCCTGTCTTCATAACATTTTTTCATCCTGAATGTCATTACTTCACAACAATTGAATTACAAGAATTGTACAAAACAAAATTAAAAGGACACTAAAACGACAAGCACACACATTGAGGCGCAAAGGGCTTAATATGTGTGGCAAACAAACCAGTGAAACCACTAATATCTGACCAACAAAGCATACTTTTTAGACAACAGGCCAGCTAAAACTATTCCGCCTCTGAACGGTATGCTTTCCTAACATTTAACTGTAAGCACACTTTGAGGGGGAGAAGAAAAACTATGTTCTGGAGTAAAAAGATGAGCATATAGGGAAGGCAACAGTCAAATTTAGCAGTTCAATGAGTTTGACAAATGAAAGTGGCACAAGCATTATTTTCTTTCTGTTGGCGAAGAAAAGTACAGCACCACTGACAGCAGGTAAACACAATATTATAGTCAGTTTCATAACAATTCCCTTGAGACTATCATAAGGCCTCTAATTTTCCTACACATTGCGGTACTCTGGTGTTGTGACCTGCTGATTTGTTTGCAGTAAGAATTATCACCATTGATAACTGTGTTTGCATTTATAATGCATGTGTTTCAGCTGAAATTAAGAAATAAGAAGTTTTTTTTTTTTTAGTAGTGCAGTATGAAACCTAAGCGTTTTGAATTGAAGTTGGAAGTCAAAGCTGTTGTTAGGGCCGGCATGATGGACCAATGTTAAATTCTTCAGTTGCTACTTGATGTCCATGTGTTATGTTAAAGGCAACTTAACATATATACTCTCTTTGTAGGTGGAGAACCTGACAAATCGCCAGCAAAGGAATTACAGGTTTGTCACAGTTTCTCTGGTTCTCTTCATTGGAGTTTGATGCCTTTCCTAACAATAACTATCAATTTTTATGCCTTTTTTAATTCCGTTGAGATTGCCATCTTCTCTTATAGAGGAAATACAAGTGCATAATAGTGCATTAGGGAATATATGCAAAAAAAAAAAAAAAAAAAAAAAAAACCTTGTATGCAGAATCTGATCTGGGTGGGGTTTGGAGTTCCATCATCCCTCTCGAACTGACTTAGAGCAACTCTAGCAATAGCCCTTAAAAACAAGGCCCGTACTTTTGATTTGAGGACTCCGTACTTTGAGGGTGCCATGTTTTGTTGAGGTCAAATCTAGCAAGGGCCCCTACCTTTTCTCTTCATTTTCACACATACTCTATGTATTCTATTCTTTTAACACAACATCAATTCAAACTATAATATTAGTTGCAAAAAAAAAACTCTAATATTACAAATGGTACATAATTAAAATCATGATTTCATTTTATGACAATTCATAATTTTCAAAATCTCAAACAAATTGCATCTCAAGGCAAATATAGTCTCAAAAACCTCCCGCTTCTTTATATTCTATTGAGATGCCAGATTCTTTCTATTCTGTCTGCAAAATTCAGAACATCACAACCATAGTATTACAAAGTGCATAAACGTAAACAACCATCAAAACAAAAATAGTCCATACAGTCCATGACATCAGCCAAACTAACTAGAATTTCTGGACCACAAATGCTCAACAAGATCAGAGAGAACCCTTTCCTATCTTGCTTGCAAGTCCAAGAAACCAGCAGAGAACAAGGTAGAGTAGTAGTATCCCCTTTTCCATCTAGGTTATCTCTTTACATGCTAGAAAATTCCAGCTGTGGTATTTCTTTCTGCACCAGTTCTGTGATACATCGATCTTGTGATCCGGTATGTATGTAGTTTCTGCTAGCTGCTCTGTAGATGGATTTCTTGGACTTGATATTTCTGTATACTCAATCATATGCACTCACCATTTTAATTGACACCCGCTAATTGTTCTTGGAATAAAGAAACTTATGTTAGGTAATCAGATGAAAGGTTCTTTTGTTGGGGAATAAAAGAACAGCCATGAAACGGCAAACTGTAGAACATTGTAAGCTGCATTGTCTGTTCATACAAGCTAGATACCGTACATTCAGAAAACAAGACACCAGAGCTGCTTTACATCTAGCCCAATCAAAGTGCATTCTGCAATACCAATATGATACATGTGAGAAAGCCCTGCACACCAGAAAGCTGCACAATCTTATACAATGTATATACAGTCTACGGCAGCGCCACATGCATGTAGTTGGTGATTTTGCTGCTGTCCTTCCTATTATTTTTTTTCAAACATATTAGCTTTTCATATTGTGTATAAATTCATAATAGTGGCGTCAGTCAAGCAGCTGGAAGTTGCATGGTTTTGTCGACACATACATAGGATAGTCTGTATAGTGACTCCGGCTTCTTTTTCAGTCGCAAGCTTTGGAAAAACTAATTGTGCCTTTTTTCTTAACACAAATAGTAGTAACCATCCACTCCTGGAGTTGTTCACGATTATGTTTATTTTCTTTGCACAATTTCTGGATATGAGAGGAAATTACTTTAGACTAATTGCTGAAGTTACCTTGACATCCATTCTTGTGATGCCAAAAAAGAAGGTTGGATTAATTGTAGTAATTGTTGGATTGAGGATAACTTATTAGTTAATTGTACTAAATTAGTAATTGTAGCAGTACATCACAGCCAGGCATATATGTTGGCATAGTATTGATTCAGCTTAGCAAGATGTTGGCCTGCCAGTCAGCCTGTGTTGAGTCAATGCCTGCTGTGTGAACAACTAGGCTCCATTGTTGACTAGCTGTTGATGCCCACTTATTCTCGTGTCAAGTGTCACTGTCACCGCAACCTGTTCACCTAGAGCTGTCTATGGTAGCAGCTGTTTTCAGTCCACAACTTGAAGATGTGCTGCTCTATTACGACTAGATGTTATGTTATGTTTTGAGTAATAAATTAACCACCACCAATTATTCTTAACCATTGATTCGCTGAACCTTGTCATAACGGAGTCTTAAACAAATGGGTTGCATGTGTGTGGCTGTACTCATCATATATTTCAGGAAAGCAGTGAAGAATAATCGGTTTAGATTCTTATCTCATTTGAATTTTTTGGCTGTAGTCCTTACCCTTACCCATCCGAGCAAGTTGGCTTTGTGATGTATTACCTTGACACATTTCAGTACACTACTGCCAAAAAGTAATTGTTGGATTTATTACCTTGACACATTTCAGTACACTACGGCCAAAAAAGTGTACTGCTGGCTGTGATGTACTGCTACATATTATTAATCCTAGTTAGGTAACTGAAATGTGTCGCTACATATATGCCTGGCTGTGATGTACTGCTAATTTATAAATCATAAACTGGAACAGGTGATGTTTCTTATCTGTGAATGTTAGGGCTTGTTTTTTTTCTCCTTTTTAGTCTAATAGCAGCTGCTGATTCACATATGCTGCAGTCACTTCCATTTCTATATGTTAGGAAGTTTGCCTCATTCTTCTGAATCAGTTTGATAAGAAAGGCAGAGAAACCATTTGTCCTTTCAGTTTGATGTGATAGGGATAGAGATTGTGAAGGCACTGATTAGTTTCTTAAATATTCAAAGCTTTTTATTCCATGTCCATTTGCTATGGCGACCGATCGAGAGCTCTCCAACCAATTTACCAAACCCCATTTGGTAAATTATATGTGCTGATAGTAGATTAGTAGAATATGTGTTGTGACGATCAATTGTGCTGATGACTTTGCAGAAGTAGATTTCTTATTACTTGTTGTAGCAGCACTAATTATATGCTTGGAATTTATATGCTCTGTTCTTATTCTCGAAAGTACCATCCACCCAGGATTTGCTGTGTTGCTATTGAAATGCTCCTTAACTTGATTTTGATTTTGTAGATTGTTTCTCCTTTGGACTTGAAAAGAATAGCAAAGGTGGCTAGCGGAGCATAGAAAAGATTACTGCTAGATATAGCAATTAGAAGACTCCTTTGAAATCTTCAATACCTTGATTTTTGTTTGTTAGATGGTCAGTGATATGGACCATATAAATTGTTAAATCGACTGTATTGGGGAGAGTTTTTATGGTTGCATGTTCTTCCATGGGACTTACAGCTGATTCTCCATGTTTTTACAAGCTTATCTTATGTCATGGGCACCAATATACCATGGTTAAATGGCACTACAACTTATTATTTATGTTCAAGTTCATCAGCCTTCATGTTTGTTTGCATGGTAATCTGAAATGTTTCATATTCTGTTGTGTTAATTAAATGCCTTCTGTTGTGTTAGTTAAATGCCTGGATATTTGAATAGGCTATTAGCTGCCCTGGATCCATTCCTGCCCAAACCGAACAATTTGCTTTCATTTTTAAAAGACAACAACTGAATGATCTGTCAACGTGTTAATGACCGGACGGTGTGGGTAAATAATAGGTGAAATGACTAAAGCAGTCGGAGGTAAAATAAATAAAAAAATATATAAAATAATAACTTAAAGCAACAACTGAATAATATGACATATCAATGACGGAATGGAAAGAAAAGGGGAAATGACTAAAAAAAGTTGGCGCTAAATTAAACAAAAGGTGTAGGTAAACAAAAAGGAAATAATTAAAAATGAAGGTAAAATGGCATGTTGAGAGTTGTAAACTAAAGGAGGGTTAATAATTAAACAAAAGCTCTAGTAAATAAAGGGGAATGATGAAAATAAAAAATTGAGGTAAAATGAAAAAAAATAAAGTGTTGAGAGTGGATATAAAATAAAGGTAAAATGAGAAAATAAAAATAGAGGTAAAATTAAAAATTAAATCTGTTGAGAGTGGGATTTGAACCCACGCCCTTTCGACCAGAACCTTAATCTGGCGCCTTAGACCAACTCGGCCATCTCAACAGTTCAACTGATTGGCAAAACGTACGTTATTTCATCAAATTGACTGTAATGTAGAGAGTATAACAACAAAGCATCCCCTGCGTGTACTCTTGTTCACACACGTTCGTCGTGGCATCCCTACCGGCAAATCATCCGTGTCGTATGCGCGCTCTTCCGACACCAATCCAGCCCAAGAAGCCATACTCTGTCGTCGAATGTGCCTATATATATACTCGGTTGCCGCGATGCCCTCCATCGATCACAACATTCACAGAATCACAAACCCATAGATACAATACAAACAACAGTCATGGCCGCTGCCCGTCGTCGTCCTGCCTATGCTTCCTGCAGCTCGCTACTCGCCTCCCTGCTCTTCATCGCCATGATGGCGGCCATATTCGCCCTCGCCACCGGAGATGAGCCTGACCCGGACCGGGCCGATGAGCGCCTCGGAGATGGCTTTAACCCCCAGTGCCCGTTAGAGTGCTCCACGAAGCTCACCGGCTACATCATGGAGACCGTCAAGTGCTATGTGGCGTGCATGGGAGGCGGCGGCGGCGGCGGCGGAGGAGGAGGAGGAGGAGGGCTGAATGCCACTGAGGTGGAGATGAGAAGCACGTCGCGGCCGCCGTCATGCGAGGGCGGGCGTGTCGTCGTCGTCGGCGACGCGAGCTGGGGTGACTCGCTCGTCACCATCACCGCGTGTATCCAGGCACGCAAGAGCGGCGGCGCACCAAGCGACAAGCAGATACTCCAGTAATTATAATAGAAAAAATATAGTATACCACGGACAAAGGAACTCCTTACTCGTTTGTATCCAACTTCCTGGTGTGTATTATGAACTAATGTAAGTGTACGTGTGGCTACTGTGAATCTGTGATGCTAGTATACATCACTGTACTCAACTCAACCCCACCCCCCCAACCTAGCTGTGTGTAAAACTTTTACATTTAGTTCTTTTAAAAAGTTATTTTATAGATAAACCCTTCGTGAAACCTTTTTGTGAAAATGAACCCAAAATTCAGCGTGCTATGGCACTATACTGAGATATATGGCTCAGTGCGCTATGATTGAACGCTAAACTTGCCACGTAATCACTAACGTGTGGATCCGGCCCGACACTACTATAGAAATGATTTTCCGCGGGCGGACTTTTTGATTTTTCCGTGGCGACATTAAAACCGCCACGCTAGCTAGGGTCACGGTTCCGCCACGCAAAAATCGATTAACCGTGGCGGACTTCTTACAATGCCCGCCACGGAAAATAGGGATTAACCGTGGCGGTCTTCTTACAATGCCCGCCATGGTAAATAAAATAAAAAAGAAAAGCCCGGTCGGGCCCGTGATCGGACCATCGGGCCCGCCCGCCACGCTAGGGTTTTCGCTGCCGCTGATCCGCCGGGCGGCGCCGGATCCGCCACCGCCGACGCCGGATTCGCTACGGGGATGCCGGGATGGGGAGGGAGGGGCCGCCGATCCGCGGTTGGAGCCACCTACGCCGCCGCCGGGCCGGCGCGGATCCGGCGGTTGGAGCCACCGCGCGCCCCGCGGGATGGGGAGGGGGAGGGCCTCCGGGATCTCGTCGCGCCACCACGGACGCCTCGCGCCGCCACGGGCCGCCGCGGATCTCTGACGCGCCGCCGCGGGATGGGGAGGGAAGGGGACGGGCGCCGGGATCTCGTCGCCGCCGCCGCCACGGACGCCTCGTGCCGCCAGGGGCCGCCGCCGCGGGATCTCCACGGCGCCGCCACGGGCCACCCGAAGCGCCGCGGGGGCCGCCGCTGCGTCCAGCGGACCGCCCGCTGCCCTCGCATCGCGAGAGAGGGACGGGGAGAGAGGGAAGGGAGAGAAGTGTGGTGTTTGGTCAAATGGAGTGAGGAAAAACCCTAAGTGTAGTATATATACTCGAAAGCAAGTTATATCGGGCGAATGGACCTAGATGCGTCGCGATTTGGTCCATTTGGACTCTGATTTGGGCCACGACAACCGTGGCGGCTATTTATAAAACCGCCACGGTTAATCGACAACCGCGGGCGCTAATGCGGTTTTCCACGGCCGGGGCTGCGAGCCACCTATTTTTCGCGGGTTTTTTGAAATGTCCGCCACGGAAAATCAAAACTGAACACCTTCCAAAATCAATCCTGTAGTAGTGTGAAGCTCAGCGTAGGCTAGCCACATTAGCGTTTAATCAGTTGACGCCAAGCTGTTGCACCTACGGTATAGCCCAAGTCCATAATGTAGTTGTTGATCCAATATATTTTGAAGATCCGTAAAAGGATAAATATAATGAGATCAGTTCCAGTATAAACATTGATAAAATGTTCCCAATGTTTATAGCAACCGCTTCCGTTAATAAGCATTAACCGAGCAGAGCGAAGCAACCGCCCAATCGTTTTTCCTGTTTCCGCACTAAGCTAGTTTTCTGTGTAGTACGTCGTAAAACTGTTGAGAGAGCTAGGTGAAATAAAACAAATTAGGTGAACAGATAATAAATTGGTGAGAGAGTGGGATTTGATTGGAGGTAAGGGCATATTTGGTTAGGCCAGTCTCAATGGGGTTTTATAAGTGTTTTATGCACATTAAATGCAACGCCACATCAGCAAAATTTCACTTTTTGCATGAAACCCCTAGGAGAGAGAAGGAAAGAGTTTCACCATGGGCACTGTTTCACATGCGTTGGAAACTGTGTGAAACCCCCATTAAGACACAAATAGAGTTTCACCATTGAAATCTCATGTTTGGTTTTGGAAATTGATGACACACTTGTGGACTAATCCTTGCTCTAAGTATATGACTTGAGATAGGATTAGAAGGATGACAAGGAGCATGATGATCATGAACATGGACGATGATGGTGGACATGATGGATCGTCAAGCTCGATGATCGGCTTGAGAGGAACCCGAGATCAAGGCAAAGGTATCTTGATAGGGTTTTCCTTTTGGTGATCAAGACATGATAGAGCTTGTGATCACATTATAGGATAGATAGCCGACTATCAAGAGGGAATGCCGCGACAATCCTTTGGTGAAGTGCTTCTAGGTCCAATTGACTTGCATATTGTATTTAGGACAATGAGAGCACTAACTTCGATCTTGCCTAACTTATCGACGAACTAACATGCATGATAACGTGATCATCTTCGACGTGTTGGCAACATATGGCAAGAGGCTAAACAAGGTTGAAGCAAAGGGCGACAACAAAATGAAGAGCTCATTTGGAAAACCCGACCGACGCCATTTGGACGGACGCACACGGGTGCGACCGACGCACGCACCGTGGCTCGGTCGGTGAGTCCGATCAAAATTCCAGAGAGCATGTTTTCGACCGACCCGGGAATCTGACCGACGCCGCGGATCGAAGCGGCCGACCGACGCACGAAGACGATGTCGGCCGAGGGCCGGGGGCTCATCGTCAGATCTCGACGGACGCATGGCCGATCTGCGATCGAAGCTGGACCGGACCGGCCCGGCCCCGGCCAAGGCGCTAAAACCCCCAACGGCTCATTTTCGAGGAGGACTCTATATATACCCATTTAATGGTTCATTTGAGTCTCTCTTGCACATTTGAAGCTTCCAACTTGCTATTGAGCTTGTGAGACTCCTCTCCACCTCTCCCTATCACTAACTTTCGGATTCTTGGTGAGATTGAGAGTGATAGAAGTGCATTGCTTGCATCGGTTGCATCTAGAGGCACTTCATCCTTGGAGAAGCCGGGATTCTTGTTTTCTTGGGAATTTGCCCTGTTCCCTAGCGGCTTGGAGCAAGAGGGCGGTGTTGAGCTCGATTGGAGCTTGTTTGAGGCCACACCGGTGGTGATTGTGAGGGGTCGTTCTTACCCCGCGGGAGATTCGCGAAAAGGAGCACTAGTGGATTGCTCGTGGCTTGTTGGACCCTCCCTTGTGATCGCTTTTGCTTGAGCTCCCATAGGGGATTTGGCACCGGCCATTAAGCTTAGCATACGCCAAGTTAGTGTATCTTGTCCACCTAGGAGTAACTTAGCAACCTAGCCTTTGAGTGTGATTAGAGATCATAGAATTGCTAGATTTGCTAGGAGGCTTGCATAGCTAGCTTCAAGCATTTGCTAAATTGCTACTGTCTTATTTACTAACCGCCTTGCTTAGTGTTGTTTGTAGAATTTTTAATAGGCTATTCACCCCCATCTAGCCATTAGGACCTTTCAAGTGGTATCGGAGCCGAGGCACCGTATTTGAGTGGCTTAACATCCAACGGTGACAAAATGGCAATGACTTTTCATGTCAACAACACCAAGAAGGCGCCACCTTTCGATGGCACCAACTTTGCCTATTGGAAGGTGAAGATGACCGCACACCTCAAGTCAATCAATAGAGAAGTGTGGGTTGTGACCGAGAACAAGTTTGAGGTGGCAAAGCCAAATGAGCCAACCGCGGCCGAAGAGAAGAAGCTATATGCAAATGATGTGGCCGTGAGTGCTTTTCATGAGGCATTCAATGATAGAGTGTTTGAGCAAGTCAAGTCACTCACCATTGCTCATGAGATTTGGAAGAAGCTAGAAGAGTGCTATGAGGGCACCGAAGGCGTCAAGCAAGCAAAGGCCTATATCAAGCTTGAACAATTCAATAGCTTCAAGATGGAAGAAGATGAGACCGTGCCGGAGATGTTCCACCGCATGTAAGTGTTGGTGAATGATCTCAATGCTCTAGGAGAAGAGATCAAGGACAAGACCTTCAACATGAAGTTCTTGAGGTGTTTGCCCGAGCGGTTTGGGATGTTCATCACCGTGCTAGTGAGGTCAAACTTGAAGGATTTGACTCCCAACCAATTGCTTGATGAGGTGATGACCGATGATTCATATAGAGATGACAAGAAGAAGCAAGAACTCATCAACAAGGCAAACAAGAAGGTCAAGGAAGAAGAGAAGAAAGAGGACAAGAAGAGCTTGGCACTCAAGGCAAGCTCATCATCTAAGGGCAAGAAGAAGAAGGAAGAATCAAGTGATGAAGAGGATGGCACTTCTACAAGTGGAAGTGAAGTGGATGAGCAAATGACTCTCTTTGTGAGGAGATTGGGAAAGTTTGTGAAGAAGAACTACATCTCCAAGAACAAGAAGAAGCAATCATCCAAGAAGAAGACCAAGGATGGCAAGAATGAAGGCAACATGACATGCTTTCATTGCCATGATGATTGTCACTTGATTGCCGAGTGTCCATATGAAAGTGATGATGAGAAGGGCATCAAGAAAGCAAGAAAGAAGAATGATGTCAAGAATGAGAAGGAGAAGAAGCCCAAGAAGAAGAATGAGTCACATGTGGCTATGTGGGATAGTGATGGCTCATCCTCTTCAAGTGATGAAGAAGAGGAGAAGAAGAACAAGAAGAGGGGACAAGCTCACCTTGCTATGCATGACAAGATCTCCCTCTTCGACACTCCTTCCTCATGCTTCATGGCTAAGGCCACCAAGGTACAATCTATCACTAGTGATGATGATAATGATAGTGATAGTGATAGTGATGATGAGGAGCAAACACTCACTAGGGAGGAGTTACAAAGCATGCTTGATGATTGCATTGTCATGTTCAAGCAAAGTAGGAAGGAATGCAAGGGCTTGCGTAAGAAAACAAAGAGCCTTAAGCAAGAACTTGATGAGCTTCGAGCATCTTATGAGAGTCTAGAGGTAAACCATAAGAAGCTTGAGAAATCTCATTCTAAGTTAGAGAAAGTTCATTCCTCTCTACTTGATGAGCACAAGTTGTGCCTAGTTGAGGATAAGGTTGATACATGCAATGCTAGCATCATGTGTGACATTCTTGTTGATGAATCAACCCCCAAGTGTGAGACCTCCACTAGCTCTATTACTAGCATATCCATCTCTAGTGAAGATAATGACAACCCTATGCTTATTCATGAGAATGCATGTTTAAAGAGGGAAGTAAAGGAGCTCAATCACACCTTGGCTAAGGCTTATGGTGGTGAGGACCGCTTGCTTATGTGCTTGGGTAGCCAAAGGGCATCCTTATACAAGGAAGGCTTAGGCTATATCCCCAAGAAAGACAAGGTCGCCTATGTGACTCACAAGACTCATTTTGTGAAGAGCAATGGTAGCTATTGCAAAGCTTGCAAGCAAGTTGGTCATTTAGAGCCAAAGTGCATGAACAAGAAAGCCAATGTTTCTTCCATCAAGCTTGATCATTCATATATGCTTGTGAAGAAGGACAATGGTGTTCGTGCTAGGTACATTGGTACACCATGGATGGGCTCAAAGAAGAAAGCCATTTGGGTACCAAAGGCCTTGGTGACTAACCTTGAAGGACCCAAGCAACATTGGGTACCTAAGAAGAATTGATCTTATTTTGTAGGTCAATTATCGTGCTTGGGAGGAGAGCATTGGATAATGGATAGTGGGTGCACTCAACACATGACCGGGGATTCTCATATGTTTAAGTCAATTAGCATCAAGGGCATTGATGAGTATGAGTCAATCATATTTAGAAATGACAAGAAAGGCAATGTGTTGGGGCTAGGCAAGATTGCTATCACTCAAGAGAAAAGCTTATCAAAGGTGTTGCTAGTTGATCATCTTGATTACAACCTATTGTCGGTCTCTCAACTTTGTGATCATGGCTACAAATGCATATTCACAAGTCAAGAAATTGAAGTGGTTAGTGGTGATGGTGCAAATATGATCTTCAAGGGATTTAGATATGGTTGTTGGTAAAAGTTATCCTACAGAATTATTTATGATTTGTATAGTCCGCAAGTTTAACGTAAACGATAAGCACTTCACCCGGAGAGGGTTTTAAATATCGAATCCACGGGGAGAATGGTGTGAGAATAATGAGACAAAACTAATCCCCTGAGATAATAGGAAGGAACGGGAGTTCGGATAAAAGGTGAGAAGAATTCTATGGTTGTCTAGTTTATATCCTTGCAAGGCTCGAAGATATTTCTTAATGGGGACGTACTCAAAGGAAAGTAAGGGCTTAAACTTACTATTCCCCAAAGAACTATGTCCCACGTGTCCTATCCTACGGGAAGTGAAATCCAAAGGAATTAATGGTACTGGTCACTACCACGATCTACCACGCCCTCCGTAGGGTAGGGTGTATTTATGAGTTATCTAGCCCAAACACCATGTTTGCACTAGGGGTAACAACTTCAATTCAAGAGCGACAAGAATCAAAGTACTCTAAGTTTTCCCAAGCATTTAATTGTCAAGTCCCCGAAAAAGATATAAATCACCAAAACTCGTGGAACTTTGTCAAGATAATACCTATTCTATGCATTTATTCTTTTTTATAACCTTATTATATGTTTAGTTGACACATAAAAATAGAGCTTAAGAGGTGTCAACAAGCTCCCCGACACTTAGGCTTTTACTCGCCTCGATAAAAGGATGGTTATAACAAAGTTGCAAGACAAGTATATCAAACATAAAACAATCTCATGGTCAAACTTATATTTTATTACTCTTATTACCAAGAACTTTAAGTAGTTGAGAAACAAGACAGCTTGATATCGAGTACCTTATTCCTTTAATCAATTCAATTTTGAGTTTTTGCAATGATTTTTGAAAAGAAATATAGCTTACTTTTTTTTTTCAGTAGTACTCTCGAATCTCTCAATAACTATATATATATATATATATATATATATATATATATATATATATATGTAGTATTTTTTGGATCCTCACAAAGTATATGTAATTGAAATATTCACTTCTAATAAAGCTGTATATCTGGAGTTTCAGGTTTGTCAAGGACATAGCATATTTACCTTGCATGTATTTGCAATGTCAAAGATGGATCCAAGGAAAGACATTCTCTTAGATCAAGATGTGCATGTGTGTGCTAATTCTACTATGCTCTCTTTTACTTCTCTCTTTTTGAAATAAATATTTTTGCAAACAAGATCATGGGCTATCTTTATTTTCTTTTTAGAGAGGTGGGCTCTACTCACCCTAGACTTTTTGTCTTTTTTTCCTCTCTTTAAAGATGTGGGTTCTATCGACCCTCGGACACTTGTCCATTTTTCATCTTTATTTATTTTTCTTAGGGAGGTAGGCTCTACTCGCCCGTAGGACACTTGTCCATTTTTCATCTCCCTTTTTCTTTTCTTTTTTTTTCTCTTTTTTTTACATATTATTTTTGCATAGCCCATGCCTTGCTGTACAAAAAATTATTTATTGAATTTTGAGAGATCAACAACTGGAGCATATAAATAAATAAAAACAAGTGTACGTGATCTTGATCTTTAGACAAGTCTCTCAACTTGGGTCACAAAATTTGACAAAGCTCAACACAAAGTAAATAGCTTTTTACTGGTTTTAATATTCATAGTAAACATGGTCGTAATAGGATATAATATTTACCACGTAGATGAAGTAAAGCTATCAATTTTAATATTTTCGAAATAAATTTCCAAAGCAGAAAAAGATATCAAGAATTAAGTTCTCATCAAACTTCTATCTTAAATTTCACAACAACTTTTAGTAACTTGGGATCTTTATTATTTTTCAATTAATCTAACCATGAAAAAGTATTATGTGAATTCATCTTTAGCAAAGCATATCAAAAAATATTTTTATTCTCTTTTTATTATTTATCATATCGCAAAAGGTTCAAAACCCGATGTAACGTAAGCCCAAAATATGAACTAAAGCAAAGTTCGTGAGATCAAACCGAGGGTCGAAGAAAATCGAGGACGAGGCGAGGAGGTAGCCCGGCGGTCGGCTGGATTCTCTCTCGGGCGCCGCCGGAGCTCTTCGTTTCCTTGGCCCGAGCTTCGTCGTGTTGGATCATCGCTCAGATTTATTGTTTTGCTTCGCTTTTAGGTTCGGGCCATTGTTCTTGATGTTCGCATTGTCTCCCCACACTATCTTTTATTATCCTTTATTCAAAAACATGGTGGAGACAAGAAAAACACATACAAAAATATAGAAAAATAAAACTGAGAGAATGGATCAATAATTTATTAAAGCAAGAGCACTCTTTATTTATTCAACCAAACTTTATTATAAACTCAAACAAACTTGACTCGACGATCGACTCGAAACTCTAATTTAACTCAAAGCAAATTGACTCGATAACTAACTTGATAACCTGACTCGATAAGTGCTCTCATAATCTCGAGCGCACTACATATCCTTAGTACGCTTATTCAAAATGCGTTCGAGAACTCCCAATTTCTCGAGTATCATTGTATTTTTCTTTCCGTAGCCGCCTAAACGTCTAGAGATGTAGCTAAGCTCACGCCGCAGCCCATCAAGTTCTCGCGGCAAGCAAATCGCCCATGTGTAAACTTCAGATTCAAAGGTGGTGGATTGATCGCAACTAATGGCTTCGCGCTTTATACGGAACTATAGCCATGGAGTTGTACAAATTGGTTGCTGCCTTGACCGGATCATAGACCACCATACGGGTCTCGGTGTTCTTCAAGGTGAAAATATGTGGTCTTTGGTCGTCGGTCTTAATGGAGGATGAATAAGATGAGATTAAATGATCGATGGGGCTTGTTTATATAGGCAGAGGTGCATGGAATAGGATGGAAAGGCTCGTGATTTTCCTACGTAAATGACTCCGCACGTTCGTCATTACAATGGGCAAGTTCTAGAGTATTCCTAGGATAAAATGGAAAAAAGAGGAGGCGCAGCCGGGCGCCGCCAATCCCATTTGGGGGCCGGCCGTGCCTCGTTGCACTATGCTCGTCTTTTTCCTACGGCCTAATATCTCTATTCTAGTTGTAATGCTTATACTTTCGCCCACAAAAACAATTTCTAATTAAAAATTAATTCCTTTGGGTTGATAAATCATAAAGCCTATTTCATCTAATTCATTTAATTTATTTATTTCATCGACTTATCGGGCTCATAAAAAATTTTAAGTCGTTGGCCATTTACCTTGAATAACTTACCTGAGTCTTGAAGAGTGATTGCTCCATGTGATGATGAATTTACTACCTTGAAAGGTCCTTCCCATTTGCTCCGAAGTTTTCCATGCCCGAATAATTTTACCCTTGAATTAAAGAGTAATACCCGATCTCCCCGGAGTGAAAGTCTTTATCTTTATCTTCTTGTCATGCCATCTCTTGGTTCTTTCTTTATAAATCTTAGCATTATGATAAGCTTTCTCTCTCCATTCCTCCAATTCGGGATAATTGCATCTTCCTCTCGAACTCCCCCGCAAAGATCAAGATTCATATTCCATCTCTTGATTGCCCAAAGTGAGCTTTGAACTCAAGCTCTACAAGGCAAATGATGTGTTTTCCCATAAACAAGTTGATAAGGTGTCATTCCAATTGGTGTCTTATATGTTTGTCCCCGTATGCCCATAGCTTCTAAAAGTCTATCCTTCCATTTAGTTCCCATTTCTTCAACTGTCTTCTGTAAGATGTTCTTGATTTGTTTATTTAAAGTCTCTGCTTGTCCACTTGTTTGAGGGTGGTAAGTCAGTAGCAATGTTGTGACGAACTCCATGCTTCAATAAATACCGCCGGAATCTTCTATCAATAAAGTGGCTTTCTCCTCGTCACTAATTACCATTCGAGGTACTCCAAATCTTGGAAATATAGTTTCTTCAAACGTCTTGATTGAACTTCTACCATCTCATTGCTTTTTTTGCATGGTGTCATACCCGGTTTTAAGAACAAAACCGATACACACCATATGTGAGCCTGTGAAGTCAAATCTCACATATAGTTACAATTAATGGAAATATCAAAACATAATGCTTAATATGTAACAAACTTTATACAAAAAGATAACCTCAAAGCACTAACAACGGAAAGACACTCCGATCTTGGGATGAAGCCTCCTCGCCACGGGGACAAACCGATTGGTTGATCACAAGCCCGACTCCTTCAAAACTCTAGCAATCTTGCAACATCCCGGGTTTGAGTGGGAAATTACAAGGGTGAGTCCATGTCGAACTCAAAGAAATATATCATGGGGTTATGAGGCTCAAAAGGATAGACACTGGTTTAACTGCGGTAAGCATTTTAGTGAGTCAAATTTTATTATTAATTAAGCAAGAAGTTGTGCTTAAGCCCAAATATTCCCACATCATAATGGTAATCAACATCTGCCATAAGTCTCCATCATCTTCATCAACGTCATCATCGTAGTCACCATCAACTTAAATCCATGTCTCAACCTCATCTCAATCTCAACTTGCATTGATCACTATTCCTTGAGTTTTTCGGGCCGCCGCGTGACCGCGGAGCACTACCGATATATCGTTTGATCAAACTCGCTACAGAGGTGTACACTTTCACCGTGAGTCATGATTCTCAAATGCATGGGTTAGCAAGGCCCAATACACCAAGAATCATATAAAGCCTTTCAATGGTTCTTCTAAAATGTCAAAGCCGCTAGGATTCAATGGTTATTCTCAGGATCCAACCCGGGCAGCGGGGTTCCTACAAATCGACCTTCTCCCATTTGCGCCACAAGAGGGTAACCTTGACAAGATAGGAAAGGTCCATTGACCGACTAAAGTCGAGCCATATAACCCCACAAATTGCATCAGTAAGTCCCGGCTTTTGCCAAAGGATAAAGTCCTTATGGAGAGCCAAGTGCATCATGTAAAAGCATGAGCTCTTGCCCTATGGTCCAAGGTTGGTAAACATCATCTCATACAAATCATTGTTTATATCATAATCATCATTATATCATGTTTATATAAAGTTGAGCACTAGCAATATACTACCCATATGCAAGCATCCCCATAGGCAACAAGGTACAAGATAACAATAACTATGTTATAATCTCTAAGTTTGTCAAGGAGGACACATGCACATGAATTATGATTATAAAGTGTATAGGTAACAAGGATAGTCCCATGCTATACTTGCCTTAAACTCAGATTCCTTCTTCTTAATCAATTCCTCAAAGAACTCCCCGAGGATCCCGATCTTCGAATAATTCCCGATCTTCCACGAACCGCTTACCGTCTACTTGATCACCAACTTCTTCTTCTAGGCCACCAACGTAAAACTCACCGACCGAACATCGCCATAAACCACCATACAAGCATCCGAGAAATCATACACGAAGCAACAATAGAACTATATTAGAACATTACACCAACAGTATGAAAACAAGATAAAACGGTTATAAAACAAATCTACGTCTCACTACGATCACACGACGCCGTAGATCACGAAAAATCTCGAGCTAGAACGTGAAAGAGACTAATTAAACAAGATTTCCTTTAGTAATAAAACAAATTAAATCAAACTTTAAATTTGAAAAGTTCAAAACACGGTTAACATCACTGCTAACGCGAAGTTTACGCCGTTACGAACCTAACGCAACTTGAACGGGTCAAAACGGATTTAAAATGAGTAAGTTATGGTCAAAACAAGGTTCGGGGCACATCTGGCGAAAACAGGGGCTAGATCGCGATTAACCGTAGCCGCAGGGGCTAACTAAAAAAACGCAGACAGGGCAAGGGCTATATTCTAATTACTTTTGAACTGAACCGACCTTTCAGTAAATAACAAAAACTACAAGGGCTTTTCTTCAAAACGGCCGAGGGTGGATCGCGGGTTGATCGCGTTGAAGCGTCTTCGCCGGGCGGGCGGGGACATGGCGCCACGTGGCGCCACGCTGGTGCCGATCGACCCGTTGACCGGCGGTTGACCGGTACCCACGGCCGATCCGACCGCCCGCATCGATCGCACGGCTGAGACGATCGTGGCGTTTTGTCGTCGCTGAGCGACGCCAGGCGCTGGGCGCGCTCGGCGCGTCGGGCGCGGGTTCGCCGGTACGGAATCTAACGGGCGCCCGGTGGGCACACGACGCGCTGAAGGCACAGTGGACGAGGGCGCCTTTGCGACTCGGCAGGCGAGGCGCACGGCCGCCAAGGTTGACCGGGACGACAATCGCCGGCCGCTGGGCGTGGTGGCCGCTCGCCGAGTGACGCAGGCGGGCCGCGGGGACACGATACGCCAAGCGAGGGCACTCACGGATGCGCGCTGCTGCGGTGAGCGCTTACGGCTCGGCCGCAGCCGAGAGGGCCGACGACGCCACGCGCTACGGCGGTGTTAGACGGACGCGCGGGCGGCGCTTACGACGGCGACCACGCTGCGGCGGCAGAGAGAGCGTGACGGCACCGGCCGGAAGCTCACCGCGGCGGGTGCTCATGGCGCGATTCGGGGCGAAACGCCGCGCGGGAGATCGACGGCGGGCGCGAGCTCGAGGTGGCGCGATTCGCTACTAGGGTTTGCGGCGGCGCGTCTAGGGTACAAGACGGCATGCGGCGCGAGCCTAGGGTTCCAAGGGGGTGCAGGGTGTCGGGCTCGCCTTTTATAGCTGCCAGCGCCTCGGGTGCACGCTGCCAATTCCGCAGCCGAATTAGCGCGGGCGGCGCCGCCCACGAGTTCCGGGAGGACGACGGCTTCGCCGACGCTGGGGCCGGCCGGGTTGCTCGGGCCCGCATGGCAAAGGGGCACGAGCGTGGGAGCCGCTGCGGGAGCCGGGGCCAGGGCTTCGGTCGGCCTGGGCCAAGGCAGCCGTTGTTGATGGTCGCCGCGACCGCTACCGTCAAGTGGCTGGCCGATGGGCCAAAGCCAAGGAGGGAAAAGGAAATGCTTTTCTTTCATAAATTTAATTTCCAAAGCCCAAACTCAAACCAATTTCAAGAGCTTTTGAAATCCTTTTCAAAATTTCGTCAAAACCACTCACTCAATAAATTAAATGCATCGGCATGAATGCAAGAACAATGTTGCTAAACCTTATGATAAATTTTAATTAAATGAAAATGTTATCTTTTCTATATTTCATGAGCACAAAATTCAAAATAAATCATTTTAGCTCTACTTTCAAAAGAGGCAAAATTTTGGGGTGTGACACATGGCAAAGCTTCTACCCATTTTAAAACATAATCCATCGCTACTAGGATATGTTCATAATTTCGGATTTTAGAAATGGTCCCATGTAATCAATTCCCCATACATCAAAGAGCTCTATCCGGAGATTGGTTGTTAGAGGTATAGCATCTCTTGCATTTATATTTCCGCGCCTCCGACAAGCTCCACATCTTCGGATGAAATCTTTTGTGTCTTGATACATGGTTGGCCAAAAAAAATCCCTCGCTTGCCAAATCTTTGCATGTGTTCGAATGCCCCATAATGTCCTCCATATGGTGATGAGTGACATCTTTCAATAATCAAGTCCTTCTTTCATTTGGCACACATCTTCTCGAGTAACCCGTCGAGCATATACCAAGAGATATGGCTCATCCCATAAGTGGTGACGACTTTCATACATAAGCTTCTTCTTATCAGCCCTTGGTGCTACATATCCCGCAACCATAAAATTAACAAGATCGCATACCAAAGGGATGGGGTATGGGTTATCCGATAAAACATGTCATCCCCGAAAGTGAGTCATTAATAGGCAATTCATTTGGTTTTTCAAAGTGCATTCTTGACAAATGATCGCAAAATGTAATTTTCTACTCCTTTCTTATCTTTAATTTCTAAATCAAACTCTTGGAGTAACAAAATCCATCTTATCAAACGAGGTTTAGCATCTTTCTTGGTGAGCAAATATTTCAAAGCAAAGATGATCAAGTGTAAACAATTACTTTAGCTCCTACCAAGTAAGATCTGAACTTATCTATAGCATAAACAATCGCTATCAACTCTTTTCAGTGGTAGCATAATTAAGTTGTGGTCGGTCAAAGTTTTACTAGCATAAGCAATAGCATGATGTTTCTTGTCTTTAGTTTGCCCTAATACGCCCCCACAAAGATAATCACCGGCATCACACATAATTTCAAAAGGCAAAGACCAATCGTGGGGTTGAATAATTGGTGCGTAAACAAGAGCATTTTTCAAACTTTCAAAAGCTTTAAGACAAGCATCATCAAAAACAAAGGGAGCATCCTTGGCTAACAAGCTGGTAAGTGGTCTAGCAATATGTGAAAAATCTTTTATGAATCTACGATAGAAACCAAAGATGGCCTAGAAAAACTTCATATCCCTTTAATATTCATTGGGGGGAGGTAATTGTTCTATAACTTCTATTTTTGCCTTATCGACCTCTATTCCCTTTTCTCGAAATAAGATGACCAAGCACTATTCCTTCTCTAACCATAAAATGATATTTTTTCCAATTAAGGACTAAGTGCTTTTCCTCACATCTTTGCAAAACCCTCGTCTAAGTTTTCTAGACAATCATCAAAAAAGTTTTTCCATAGACAGAAAAATCATCCATGAAAACTTCCATAATTTCTTCAATCATTTCGTAAAAATATAGACATCATACATCTTTGAAAAGAAGCAGTGTGCATTACATAACCCAAAAGACATTCTTCTATAAGCATAAGTTCCATATGGGCATGTAAAAGTGGTTTTGCTTTGATCATTAGGATGGATTGGGATTTGGTGATATCCGAATATCCATCAAGGAAACAAAAGTAAGAATGTTTTGCCAATCGCTCTAACATTTCATCAATGAAAGGCAATGGAAAATGATCTTTCCTTGTGGCTTTGTTTAGTTTTCTATAATCTATGCACATTCTCCATCCCGTAGCTTCTTTGAGGAATTAATTCATTTTTATCATTTTTAACAACCGCCATGCCTCCCTTCTTAGGCACAACTTGTACAGTGGCTTACCCACTCACTATGTGGCACGGGATATATAATCCCGTGGTGTAACAACTTAAGAACTTCCTTCTTAACTACATCTCTCATCGCATTATTGAGTCTTCTTTGAGGTTCTATAGATGGGGGGTATATCCGATCTGTAGGGAATACGATGAGTGCAGAGAGCGGACTAATTCCTTTTAAATCATCGAGTGCGTAGCCTAAGGCCGAAGCGATGTTTTTCTAAGACGCTTATCACCGAGAGTCGTTTCCGTGTAAGTTTATCATTTATGATTACTTTGGAGACTCGGATCTTGATTTAGGAAAACATAAGTGAGACCCGTGGTAAAGGTTTAAGTTCAATAGGAGGTCTAGGTGGGTTCTCAAATTCATCTAGAGGTTCTCAAGTAGTAGGATTTTCATCCTCTTCTTCAATAAAGAATTCTCGAATCGTCTTCTTGATTAGACACACAAAATATTCTACGGTGGCCTCTTTAACCTCCTCCATAGGGTCCGGTTCTCGACAAGACTCGGATTTAGCATGAATGGCTTGGACTATAGGTAATGAAAATTGAAGATCTTTGTCTAGCCGAAAGTCTAAGTCTCCGGGCCGCCCTTAAAAGTAAGCCTTTCTATTGGTTGTCCTATCGCCAGGTCAAACTCCATGATATCAAAGATATAGAAGCTAAGATGCACCATGATGTTATTAACCTTGATTGGTAAGACATAAAAGAATACCCGAGCTTTGAACAATTTGTCCCGAAGGGCTTAGTAACAATTTTGTAGTGGGACTCAATGGCATGTTTTTGAGAAGTTCATGAGCAAAGGATAATGCCATGATGTTTATTCCCACTATAGGATTATAAAGAGCATCAAAGGGATCTTTATCAATTTGGCAACGAATAGGTATAGAAGGTGAATCCAAACGGATTACATCGGAGGAAAGCTCGATTCTTTTCGTCCCATTCGCTACTTATGATTGAGACAAGCTCTTCTTTAGTTCCCTTTAAATATGTTAGATCGTAAGGGTCTAAAGGATAAGGTTGTGACGTTCTAGTCTTCTCGAGATGTTAATCGATATTTCGAGGTGTTTCCATAATCAGTAAAGAGATCATCCTCGATATCAAGCAAGAAATCGAGATTGAAGTAACCTCTCGTTCTTCTAAAGGTTCCGGATTAGCCGGGATTTGTAAAGAATTTAGAATAGAATTGGGTTCAGCTAATCTTTCTTCTTCTGTTATTTCTTTTATTTTTAAATTTTTTCCCTGCAGCTTGGATCATCCTTCTTGTTTTCCACTATTTTATTTAAGATAGCAATGCATTCGGGAGTTGAAAGGTGAATGAAAGATCCATTCGCAGAGGTGTTTAAATATTTTCTAGATTTTCTATTCGACCAATATAGAAGTGTTGAATTAGAACATGGTCCGGTATGGCGAGATTAGGTCCAGATTTGGAAAGAAGATCACATCGCTCCCAATAGTCACTCATGGATTCATTATTATTTTGTTTAGAGGATAGGATTGAGAGCCTAAAGTTAACTAGTTTGGACATGGGAAAGAAATCAGCACAAAATTCATTTAAGCAAGTTTCCCAATTGCCACCTATTCTTTCTTTATTTCTATTGTACCATCGGGCGAGCTTTTCCTTTCAAAGAGAATGGAAAGAGCGTCCAACGGATAGTTTCAGGGGGACATGCCTTCAATATGGAGGCATTTACATGTCTCCTCAAAAGTTTGGAGATGAAGGAAAGGATTTTCGCCTAATTCTCCCGAGAAAGTATGATTTTGGACCATCTCTATCAACCCGCTAAAACTCATAAGATCCAAATTTTGAATAGGTTTAGATGATAGCACAGCTTTACAAGCTTGCCCATTGGGTGCCAAGTATTTGTAAAGAGGGGTAGTATCCATTTGGATAGTGATTTTGAAAAAGATAAGATAAAAGGAAAAATCTAACTAATGATATGATACAAGATTTAGTTTAGCTCACGTGAATCGCAAACCGTTTCTCCCAAGAACGGCGCTTAGAAATGCTTGTTGGTAAAAGTTATCCTACGTAATTATTTATGATTTGTATAGTCTGCAGTTTAACAAAAATGATGAGCACCTCAACCGAGAGGGTTTTAAATATCGAATCCACAGGGAGAATGGTGTGAGAATAATAAGACAAAACTAATCCCCCGAGATAATAGGAAGGAACAGGAGTTCAGATAAAAGGTGAGAAGAATTCTATGGTTGTCTAGTTTATATCCTTGCAAGGCTCAAGATATTTCTTAATGGGGACGTACTCAAAGGAAAGTAAGGGCTTAAACTTACTATTCCCCAAAGAACTATGTCCTACGTGTCCTATCCTACGGGAAGTGGAATCCAAAGGAATCAATGGTACTGTCACTACCACGATCTACCACGCTCCTGGCAGGTAGGGTGTATTTATGAGTTATCTAGCCCAAACACCACGCTTGCACTAGGGGTAACAACTTCAATTCAAGAGCGACAAGAATCAAAGTACTCTAATGAGTCATAAACCGAAAAGAAATATAAACAAGTGAACTTACTCAAATATAAGGTTGATCCACCAAAGAAGTCTCAAGATCAAGTGCAATGAAGCCTTTGATCCCAGAGGTACAAGCGTGTAGAGAGTCACCATGATCCGGTACTTCTCCTTACTTCTCCTCAACTCTACTTTCTATCTCTCAAGAACAGATCTAGAACTCTAATCAAGTTCTTTGATCTATCTCTCAACTTTCTACTAATCTCTCTCAACTTGATCTAAGCTCTTCTAATTAGAGAGGTATGGCTCTAGCTATGATCGAAATGAGTATGATGAATAATGATTTTCATGCTTGAGGCCGAGGTAGGATCATCCTTATATAGCCGTGGCCGATGAATGCCGACCCCTTGATCAAACCGACCTTCAAAAACGGTGTAGATACAACCTCAAAGTCGGTTTGAAACCGACCTAGAAGATGACACCGACAGTGTGGGACCCACCGCGACCGCCTATTCCATGCCGGGCGCCGCCAAGCCATGGTGGGCCCAGCCGCCGATCTCTCCCGGTGTCTTCTCGTGTCTTCTAGAATGTTTTAGTTCACTTTTCTGGATCGAAATTCCCCATTGGTAAATCTTCTTATTGTTGGGGGGTTTTCTAAGTTTTCCCAAGATTTAATTGCCAAGTCCCCGAAAAGATATAAATCACCAAAACTCGTGGAACTTTGTCAAGATAATACCTATTCTATGCATTTATTATTTTTTATAACCTTATTATATGTTTAGTTGACACATAAAAATAGAGCTTAAGAGGTGTCAACAATGGTGATCTCTACCTTGTTGATTTCAACTCAAAAGAAGCCAAGTTGACAACATGTTTACTCAAAGGCTAGCAAAGGGTGGTTGTGGCATAGAAGGCTTGGTCATGTTGGAATGAAGCGATTGAACAAGTTGATGAAGCATGACTTGGTTAGAGGCTTGAATGATGTGAAGTTTGAGAAGGACAAACCTTGTGGAGCATGTCAAGCCGGCAAGCAACATGGCAATGCACATCCAACCAAGAGTACAATGAGTACAAGCAAAGCATTTGAGTTGCTACACATGGACTTGTTTGGGCCAACATCATACTCTAACATTGGTGGCAACAAGCATGGTTTTTTCATAGTTGATGACTACACTAGATACACATGGGTGTTCTTTTTGCATGACAAGAATGATGTATTTGAGCTTTTCAAGACATTTGTCAAGAGGGTTCAAAATGAGTTTGATACATCTATCAAGAATATTAGGAGTGACAATGGAAGTGAATTCAAGAACATAAGAATTGAAGAGTTGTGTGATGAGCTTGGAATTGACATCAATTCTCACCAACCTACACTCCTCAATCCAATGGTGTAGTTGAGAGGAAGAATAGAACCTTGATTGAAATGGCAAGATCAATGCTTAGTGAGTACAATGTTAGCCATTCCTTTTGGGCCGAAGCAATCAACACGGCTTGCTATTGTAGCAACCGTCTCTATTGCCATGGAATGCTTGGCAAGACACCATATGAGTTGCTCAATGGAAGGAAGCCCAACATTGGTTACTTTAGAGTCTTTGGATGCAAATGCTACATTCTCAAGAAAGGCACAAGATTGGGCAAATTTGACAAGAAATGTGATGAAGGATTCCTAGTTGGATATTCAACCACAAGCAAAGCATATAGAGTTTAGAACTTGGGTAGTGGCAAACTTGAAGAGGTTCATGATGTTGAATTTGATGAAACCCAAGGATCTCAAAATGAAGTTGAAAATCATGATGATGTGAGTGGTTCCAACTTGAAGAATGCCATGAGAAACATGGATATTGATGACATTCAGCCAAGACAAGTTGATGATGATGATGACACTCCATTGCCTACCACTACCATTGAGATTGATGCAAATGAGGCAAATAAAGCAAGCACTAGTGGTACTCAAGATGAAGATCAAGAGCAACAAGCTAGTCCAACTCCCCATCCTAGTCATCAAGTGCAAGTGATGCAACCATCCAACATAGCAAGAGATCATCCAATTGATCAAATTGTCGGTGACATCAATAGTGGAGTGGTCACTAGAAGAAGATTAGCATCCTTTTGTGCTCACCATGCCTTTGTAGCACAAGAAGAACCGGAGAACATTGAAAAGGCACTAAAGAAGGAAGATTGGGTAAATGCCATGCATGAAGAGTTGAACAACTTCAAGAGAAATGATGTATGGGAATTGGTGGAAAGGCCAAAGGACTACAATGTGATAGGAACCAAGTGAGTCTTCAAGAACAAGCAAGATCAAGATGGAATTGTTGTTAGAAACAAGGCAAGGCTAGTAGCTCAAGGGTACACTCAAGTAGAGGGTCTTGACTTTGGAGAGACCTATGCACCGGTTGCTAGACTTGAAGCAATTAGAATCTTGCTTGCTTATGCATGTGCTCATGATATCAAGCTCTATCAAATGGATGTGAAGAGTACATTCTTGAATGACTTCATCAATGAGTTGGTGTATGTGGAACAACCCCCAGGCTTTGAAGATGACAAGTACCCCAACCATGTGTACAAGTTGAAGAAGGCTTTGTATGGATTGAAACAAGCACCTAGAGCATGGTATGAGAGGTTGAGAGACTTTCTCCTCTCTAAAGGGTTCAAGATGGGCAAGGTGGACACCACTCTCTTCACCAAGAAGATTGGCAAGGACTTGTTTGTGTTGTAAATCTATGTGGATGACATTATCTTTGGGTCAACCAACCAAGAGTTTTGTGAAGAGTTTGCTAAGATGATGGCCAATGAGTTTGAAATGTCAATTCTTGGAGAGCTCACATTCTTTCTTGGACTCCAAATCAAGCAATTGAAGAATGGCACATTTATTAGTCAAGGCAAGTACATCAAGGATATGATCAAGAAGTTTGATCTTCAAGATGCCAAGTCAATGTCTACACCAATGGCAACCAATGGAAGCTTAGACCCCGACCCTAGTGGCAACATGGTTGAACAAAAGAAATATCGGTCCATGATTGGTAGTTTGCTTTATGCAACCACATCAAGATCGGACATTGCATTTAGTGTGGGTATGTATGCTAGATATCAATCCGATCCAAGAGAAAGTCACCTCAAAGCAACAAAAAGAATTATGAGGTACTTGAAGTGCACACAAGATGTTGGACTATGGTATCCAAAGGGATCCAAGTTTGATTTGATTGGATATTCGGATTCCGACTATGGAGGGTGCAAGATAAATAGAATGAGCATAAGTGGCACATGTCAATTCCTTGGAAGGTCACCAGTATCATGGTCTTCAAAGAAGCAAAATAGTGTTTCTCTCTCAACCGCCCGGGCCGAATACATTAGTGCGGGAAGTTGTTGCACTCAATTGCTTTGGATGAGGTCAACATTGAAGGATTTTGATTCAAATTTGACAAAGTCCCATTGTATTGTGACAATGAAAGTGCAAGGAAGATGACCCAAAATCTGGTTCAACATCCAAGAACAAAGCACATTGATATAAGGCACCACTTCATAAGAGATCATCAACAAAAGGGTGACATTTGTATCATGGGCATTGGCATCGAAGATCAACTAGCCGACATATTCACCAAGCCACTTGATGAGAAAAGATTTTACATGCTAAAGGGAGAATTGAACATTATTGACTTCTCCAACTTGAGTTGATGCACCCCACTTATATGACATGCCTCTCCTTTGACAAACCCAAGGTACAAGTTGTTTGTCATGACATTCATATGTTGCTAAGGACTTGTTAGTGCATCTAGACATCATGCATGTTAATAGGCTCATTCATGGAAAATCAAATGATTTCAATGTATGTGTGGCACCACTATTGCTTTGATTGGTTCTATGAACTAGTGATGGCATATGACATGTTTATGTGCTTGCAATCCTAGTGTCAACTCTAGAAAATGAGCTATTGATGTGTATTCTAACATGGTGCAAGATAACCCTTATGCATATGAGATGTGAAAAAGCTTGTCCTTGGTTCAAACTTGAATACATGGAAAGGCAAGTGATCTAGATGAGACCACATGTGATACTTTGATTGACTTGATTTCTCTCACTTACACCTTTTTGGTGATTGTTGACAAAGGGGGAGAAATAAGTCATAAAGATGTTGGAAGGGATCACATAAATAGGGGAGCAAGCTCATAGACTATTTGTGCATTTGAATGTGCATGATCATAATGAAATGTTGCATTAGCAATCTAAATTCAATATACATGATTGCTTGGTGTATGCTAGTTTTTGAAAATTGATTGGTCATTGACCAACTAGCATGCATAGGATGTACCTAGACAAAGCTCACATTTTAGCCTATAATGTTGATCTCATGGGGTATGTTGAGTTTTGATGATTGTCTAGTTACATTGATGCTAAGGACTCCGATGGTTTCACGCTTCAAAGGTCCGAATTCTAGAACCTTAGCATCCCTTTTGGTATTAGTATCTCTCCCCAAGATTTCTATCCATACATATGTGCAAAATTGATCCAAACACATGGAAGCACATATGTAGGGGGAGCTACTTCTACCAAAACCGAACCTTAAAATGTTTGTCCAATCCTTGATTCATGATCAAAATGCTATGGGCAAGCAATTCAAGTTCAATTGAATTTTATTTCAAATCTTTGTGTTTTTGGTTGTCATCAATGACCAAAAAGGGGAGATTGAAATCTCATGTTTGATTTTGGAAATTGATGACACACTTGTAGACTAATCCTTGCTCTAAGTGTATGACTTGAGATAGGATTAGAAGGATGACAAGGAGCATGATGATCATGAACATGGACGATGATGGTGGACATGATGGATCGTCAAGCTCGATGATTGGCTTGAGAGGAACCGGGAGATCAAGGCAAAGGTATCTTGATAGGGTTTTTCTTTCGGTGATCAAGACACGATAGAGCGTGTGATCACATTATAGGATAGATAGCCGACTATCAAGAGGGAATGCCGCGACAATCCTTTGGTGAAGTGCTTCTAGGTCCAATTGACTTGCATATTGCATTTAGGACAATGAGAGCACTAACTTCGATCTTGCCTAACTTATCGACGAGCTAACATGCATGATAACGTGATCATCTTCGACGTGTTGGCAACATATGGCAAGAGGCGAAGCAAGGTTGAAGCAAAGGGCGACAACAAAATGAAGAGCTCACTGGAAAACCCGACCGACTTATTTGGACCGGACGCGACGCGGGTGCGACCGGACGCGACGCACCGGTGGCTCCGGCCGGTGAGTCCGATCAAAAATCCAGAGAGCATGTTTTCGACTTCGACCCGGGGAATCGACCGACGCTGCGGATCGGAAGCAGCGACCGGACGCACGAAGACGATGTCAGCCGAGGGCCAGGGGGCTCTGTCGTATCTGACCGGACGCATGGCCGACTGCGACCGGAAGCTGGACCGGACCCGCTGGTGCGTCCGGTCAGTGCGCAGAAACCCCCCAACGGCTCATTTTCGAGGAGGACTCTATATATACCCATTTGGCTGGTTCATTTGAGTCTCTCTTGCACATTTGAAGCTTCCAACTTGCTATTGAGCTTGTGAGACTTCTCTCCACTCATCTCCCCATCACTAACTCGGATTCTTGGTGAGATTGAGAGTGATAGAAGTGCACTGCTTGCATCGGTTGTATCTAGAGACACTTCATCTTGGAGAAGCCGCGGGATTCTTGTTTTCTTGGGAATTTGCCCGGTTCCCTAGCGGCTTGGAGCAAGAGGCGGTGTTGAGCTCGATTGGAGCTTGTTCGAGGCCACACCGGTGGTGATTGTGAGGGGTCGTTCCTTACCCTGCGGGAGATTCGCGAAAGGAGCACTAGTGGATTGCTCGTGGCTTGTTGGACCCTCCCTTGTGATCGTTTGCTTGAGCTCCCCTAAGGGATTTGGCACCGGCCATTAAGCTTAGCATACGTCAAGTTAGTGTATCTTGTTCACCTAGGAGTAACTTAGCAACCTAGCCTTTGAGTGTGATTAGAGATCATAGAATTGCTAGATTTGCTAGGAGGCTTGCATAGCTAGCTTCAAGCATTTGCTAAATTGCTACGCCGTCTTATTTACTAACCGCCTTGCTTAGTGTTGTTTGTAGAATTTTTAATAGGCTATTCACCCCCCTCTAGCCATTAGGACCTTTCAACCATGCAACAATGCAATTAAACCATGCAATGAGAGAGAGGTTGTGGGACCCTTGGGTCTTTGAAACCGTGCAATGAAACTGTGCATTGAGGGAGACGTCTATTTCATGCCAAAGTTTCACATCTTGAAAACCGGGAGGTGAAACTCTCCATTGAGATCGACCTTAGTGGGACTAGAGATTAGTGACTAATAGGGATTAAAAATTAGTCCCTAACCTCTCCCAGAATTTTTGTGAAATTTTGCCCTTTTTCAAATAAATTTTCAAATTTGTCCCCGGTTTGAAATTATTTGCATGGGATATCCTTTTTGGTCGCCAGCTCCGGTGGACCGCGTGGTCGAGAGAGGGACCCGGTGACGTCGCGCCATTGCATGCGGCGCGACGGACCTGCGTGCCATACTTATGTTTAGATCCATAGAATTTGGAAAAAAAATCACATCACATCAGATACTATAGCACTTTTTTTGTTTGTTTGTGGAAATTGTTATCCTATCATAACCTAACTAGACTCAAAAGATTCGTCTCGTCGTGTACATCAAAACTATATAATTAGTTTTTTATTTAACTATATTTAGTGCTCCATATATGAGGTAAAAGATTTAATGTGATAGATAAATGGTGAATTTTGGAGAGAGAATTTTGAAATCTAAACACAACACTGCATGCTGTTGTCGTTGGTGCCGTAGGGCCAGTGCATGCCTCTTGCTTTTAATACGGCATGCACCGGTCGGACGAATCACATCACATCACGGAGAGAATAGTGAGATTCCAAAAGTCTCTCTCCTAAAATCATTATTCACCTATCACATCAAATCTTTTGCCTCATTTATGGAAGACTAAATGTAGGTAAATAAAAAAAACTAATTATATAGTTTTGATATACACGAGGAGACGAATCTTTTGAGCCTAGTTAGGTTATGATAGGACAATAATTACTTTAACAAAAACAAAAAGTGATATAGTGTCCGATGTGACATTTTTTTTCCAAATTCCATGGATCTAAACACATTCTATTTAAAGCAAGAGGCATGCACGCGCTACGTCAGCAACAGCAGCGGCATGCACTGTCGTGTTTAGATTCCAAAATTCTCTCTCCAAAATTCACCATTCACCTATCACATTAAATCTTTTTACCTCATGTATGGAGCACTAAATGTAGTTACATAAAAAAACTAAGTATATAGTTTTGATGTACACGCTGAGACGAATCTTTTGAGTCTAGTTAGGTTATGATAGGACAATAATTACCACAAACAAATAAAAAGTGTTATATTATTCGATGTGACATTTTTTTTCCAAATTCTGTGAATCTAAACATAAGCACGACATGCACTACACGGTCCGTCATACGCGATGCAATGGCACGACGTGGTCCCACTCTCAACCACGCCAAAGACACCGGTCAACCCAGCCCGCCCGGCGTGGATGCACGCGACATGTGTAAAAATCGCGCCACCGGAGCTGGCGCGACCAAAAGGGATACCCCATGCAAATAATTTCAAACCACGGACATGTTTGAATTTTTTTTAAAAAAAGGGCAAAATTTCACAAAAAAATCCCCTCTCCCAGGAGTCTACTGGACTATGGACTTCTTCACACGTTCCTATCAAGAAGCCGTCCCTGCTTGTGTATACTCTTCTTCACACGTTCGTCGTGTGGCATGCTGCTGGCAAAGCGCATCAGTGTCGTATGCGCGCGCTTCCGATCGACACCAATTCAGCCCAAGAAGCCATACCAAAGTCCTGAGATGTGCCTGCCCGATCCCATGCATTTCCGTAGCTATAGCTTAGCTATATATAAAACCCTCGCTCTTCTCGGCTGCGGCCATTGATACATACTAACAGCTTAATTAGAGTTTACAGCCATGGCCTCTGTCCGCCGGTGCGCAGCCATGGTACTATAGCGTGTGAGCGCATATAGTACGTACTACGTGTGTGGCTACTCTGTGTGTATCTGTGATGACCAGTACGGTGAGCGCCTGCAATGCCATGTCTTCACGCGTTCCTCATGCTCGATCCTGCTCCAAGCTCCATCGATCCATCTCGACACCTAGTGTCGTGCTTATATACGGTATCCTAGTAGCTAGTCTGGTACCTAGTACAAACACCTCTCTCTCTCACTCACCCCTGAGAACGAAACGCACCAAACAGCCAGAGCCCTGATCGAGAAGCCATGGCCTCTGTCCATGCCACCAAGCGGCGGTATGCCACGGCCGTTGCCTCGCTCCTCCCTCATCGCCATGGCCTCCGCCGCCGCCTCCTCCGCCGCTGAGACAGGCGATGCCGCCGACCCGGCGGACGCCGCGCGCGACAACCAGAGGATCTTCCTGGAGTGCACGATGAGGTGCGTGACCGAGGCGATGGGCTGCGCCACGAGGTGCGCGGGCGCGCGCCCCGACGAAGCGCCCATGTGCGCCGCCGCCTGCATCCAAAGCGATGTCGGCTGCCTCGCCGGCTGCACGCCGCCGAAGCCTGCTGGACCTGATGATCAGTCTACTCCGCCCGCGCCGCCCGTGCCACCAGCCGCGTGATGCGCGTGACCCAACCACTCCGTCGTCCCTTCGCCGCCGTTTCGGCATACAAACATCATGCGTCGATCATGCCATGCGTGTATGCATCATGCGCGACTAGCGGTAGATCACTGGTCAGTTTTGTAACGTCTTCCAATTTATGAGCAACTCATAAAACATCCCATTCATGTCAATTTCATCCCAATGCAAGATGGTAGAGCCTTGAACTTAATTTGTTCCATTATCTAAAAAAAAAATATGCAATTTATGTCTTGCCGATCTTTTAATCAATTATATCTAGAGGAAAAAACACAAAATTGTACAATAAATAATAGATAGTGCACGCGGCGTTCATACACATGACATGCTACAAACCAAGTTGTTCATGCCTTCATGCATGAGTCGAGTCAAGCAAAGTTTAGTTTGAGGCACGGGGTGCTATGTCATCTACTTCTCACTACTCATATTTTTTGCTTTTTTTTAGTGAAATAGAATGAGTTGATCTATCATCATTCATCACCATCTTGCTTCTAATACTGAATGAAGTAATTCATCATGAGTTAATCTAATGAACCTCATACATGACATGAAGTGATCATAGAGAAAAAAAAAAAAAAACAATGCTCTTCTAAAAAGTGTTTGGTTTAAGGAACCATGCATCCAGTATAAAAATAAGGTGGTCCTCCCTCCATTCCAAATTGTAAGTCATTCCAAGAATCTTATAGAGTCAAAGTATCTCAAGTTCGACTAAAATTATAGAGAGAATTATAAATATTTGTGACATCAAAATAAGTATACCATGAAACTATAATTAACGAAGAATCTAATGATACTTAGTTGACATCATATATGTTATTATCTTATTATATAGATTTGGTCAAACTTGAGATGTTTTAAATCTCCTAGATTCTTAGAATTACTTACTCCCTCCATATTGAAAAAATTTAGGACATCAAACGGTCTCCAAAGTGCAACTTTGACTTCTCTTTTCTATCAAAATATTTATTAAAAATTATATATGTATACTTTTATGAAAGTATTTTTCAAGACAAATCTATTGATATGATTTTCACATTTCAAAACTCAAATTTAAAAGTTATTAATCATTTATGTTCCCAATGTTTGACCAAGCCTTTTCCAAAACGACTTCCTTTTCAATATGGAGGGAGTACAATTTAGGGTGGAGGGAGTACAACATAAGTTTGTTCCACGAAATTTAGTTAAACCAAATACTATATCCCGTGCATCGTTAAGGGAATTATAGGTTTAGCATAAGGAAGGATTAGTCGACTCTGACAAAATGTGATATTAATATATTCTCTTTTCTAAAAAAACGTAAGAAAGGAATGTTGGAGTGGGAAATAATGGCATTCTATGGAAGAGGATGTATGTGATGTTGTGGATGGCGGTTTCCTCTAATTTTTTCTCCCCTTAGGTTCGCCATGACGCGGGTTGACTAAAAAAAGATTGGGCGCCATGAACTAGAAGTAAACGACCTATCTTTTAACATGGTGCACCATTTTATTTGCCCCATAATCTGCCAACAAAACACTGAACTAAGGGTGTGCTTGTGTCTTTGCTTTTTCGCAGCGATTGGAATCGAAGAATCTCGGCCCACCAAACATCTTGCACTAATGTGGAGGGAGTATTGTCTTATAGAGCAACTCCGACACGAGCCCTTTAAATCAGTTTCTCTACTTTTTTTTCTAGGGCTTCGCATTACTTTTATGTATTGATTTTTATTGCATCTACTCTGATAAGAGTCATTAAATCAGACCCCTCAAATCCATTCTAAGAGGTAGTAACATAACAAACCCACTCGTGTCATTCTTAGTTCATCTCTCACCCTTGTTGTATCAGTTCAACTATGAGCCGTTGCGGCAGACTTGACTGCATGGAGTGATAGTCGGATAAACAGATGTAGAGCAAGGAGCTGCGCATGAAACCGATCGGTGAATGAGAGCGGGTATCGGATATGAACGAGCTGAGGTAGAGCAAGGAGTCGAACAACAGCTCCCATAGAGGGAGGCAGCCTGAGGAGCGATTTCGTTGTCGAAGATAGCCGTGAGAAAAGAGGTCATTGCCAGAGTGCTCACCGTCAGAAGGGAGCGCAGAGGGTGCGCTCCGACCGTGGTCCCTTGCCAATCGGATCTGGGTGGTGCTCCGGCAGGTCGTAGGAGCTAGAGAGGGAAGAGAAGAACATGTGTGAGAGCGAGGAAACCGACCAACTATCGGATAAGGAGCTGGGATCAAGCCAACAGGATTGTGGGCTACCGAGATTTAAGGGACTCCCAAATGAGAGGACTTAAATACCAGAACATGAATCCTCAAATTCCGTGACATGTTTGGGACGGCAATAGCGGACTACGTGGTGTGGAGCGACGCTTAAAGTGGAATCCAATTCGTTTTTCATGGTGCCAATGTCATGTGCTATGAAAAGATCGCTCACACCACTACACGTTTTACGCGATTCTTCGCTTGTTTTGACTGCCACCATAAAAACACACGACCCCAAACAAGCTCTTATTATGGAGACTTCGGAGGACGTTATAGGTGCTCTTACAAGGCTGCTTTTCTTTTATGTGCTATCGATCCGAGGAGCCAGGAGCAGACCGATAGGCTGATCCGGGTGTTATCGCTAGACTATCTAGCACGCTACATGCCTATTATTTGTACCGAAAACACTATTTTTGTTAACAACACTGATGCACAGATCTTTTTGCGTAATCTAAGAAAAAAAATGAAGGCTACTCTCCCATTCCCACTTTTGAAACCGTCTCCTCGTGCACAAAGCGGAGAGAAGTCAATACTCCTTTGTCTGCATTCCACTTGGTAACCGCTGTTGGCTGGCGTAACAGTTGCCACTTCGCCTCTCGCCGTTCTTCTTCCCGACCGATCCGAACCCGTGAGCTCAACCAGACAACCAGCCATGGAGGAGCCTGGGACAAGCCGCACGCCCGCCTCTGGCACCGCCGCCGGCGACTTCCCGGAGCTCCTAGGTTTCTGCGCGCGCGCGGAGGCCCTCATCGCGGAGCTGCTCCTGCTCTCCGACCGTGCACCTCCGCTGTTCGCAGACCGCCGCTTCGACCCCGTCCTCTTCGACTCCGGTGACATCTCTCTCTGTTCTCTGCCATTACTAATAAGCTCCGAACCGTCGCAATGCGAAAGTGCAACTGTGTGGATTCTCCTCCTATTCGTAGATAGAATAGAAATCTGCACCTCTCGAGTACCCCACCGTAGCTTTGAGTTTTAACTGACGTTCGGTTCGCTTCGCTCGCGGCGCAGATACTTCGATTCCCCGGGCGATTTTGAGGCGAGGATCGAGGGAAACATCGAGCTGCAGGCACTGGAAGATGAGCTCCGTGACTCCTGCGGCTCCTACATGCAGAGATTCTTCTCCTTTCTGGATGGCGCCGTCACTTACCACGGAGAGCTCTGCAGTTACCTGAATGATCTGCAGGTTAGGCTACTCTGCTCTGTTACGCAGCTGCGCAGTGTCTTTGTAACTCGTAGATTGAGCTGATGCCATTGTTGGTAAATATATTTTTAGATACCTGAGCGTCAAAACGTGATGTCTCCCGGTCCCAATTTTAGTGACACTAAACGAGTGTTCTTTCTTGTTTAGGAAGGGTTATATGTCCATTGCACATTAGATCATGTGTTAAAGAATAAATGTGCATGCCAGTTACTCGTGGAGTCAATGACTCTGTTCGGATGCATGATTCTTATAATGGAACACAAGATTGGTGGGTTGCTCTGCGAGAGGCTCCTCGTGGCGCACCTGCGGTACGAACGCTGTTTTAGTTATCCTAATGTGGAGCAGATATGTGAGCTCTGTCGTCGGCATGTGCCTACCCTGGGTACTTCTGCTAGTTCTGGTTCATCACCATTTAGCTCGGACATTATTTCTGTTCAGAAGCCTGAGGACCTGCTCAGGAGGTTTCCGTTGCCCGAACCTGTTGTCAATGCTGTCATAACCTGCTTGAGGAATGGGGATGTGTACAACAACATCCGCTTCTTTCCTGATCCACAGCACAGGACTACTTTGTTACTGGACATCTGTATGTTCTTTTGTTTTACTCTCATGAACTTCTGCACAGAGGTTTGGCTATGAGGGAGATTGTTGACCGGTTCTTCAAAGACAACTGGGTGGTTCCCATATTCTTGCATTTCTCAGTGGATTTACTTGTCTCATGGGATGCATACAAAGAAGCAAAGTCATCATTAGTTTCCTGCCTTTCTTCCACTTCCATTCGTGATATCAGTCTACACCATTATACAAAGGTGAGTATAGCAAAACATTTTATTCTATCATTATCAAAGATTTTCCTGTTTTGGATGTTTGTTGTGAATTGCAGCTCAGTACCTACTTTTTTTTCTCCAATTCTTAGATTAGTTGGACTTGAAATTTTCTCTGCACGTCTTGGATTGACTATCTGTATTCTTTTCCTGATATTTTCTCACTTTCCTTTTTTTTTTGGACTTCTGCATATTTTTTTTACAACTGCAGGTTCCTTATTTTTTAGCTGACATGGATATTCACATCCATGCTATAAACAAGGAGTATGTGCTCGACAATTCTCAGAGTCTTCTTTCTGTCATTAGAGAATGCAATTTCACTCTCCGTTGGCTTTTGCTTCACCGCATGGTAAAGCTCTATATTTACATTAATCATTGCTGTACATCTAGTGAAGCTGCAAACCAGAGTTATGCTTGTCTCTAACATGCTATATCATAGACCAGTGATAAGAAGGCAAGGGACCTTGTGATCTCTACAGGGTCATGGCAGCAAGTAGATGAAGGAAGCCTGTTACAGCTTTTATTGAAGACTGCTAAAGTGAAGACTATTCTCAGAGAAATTGAATATTCTAAAGTTGTATGTTTTTTTTTTTTTTTTTTCTAAATTACAATTCCTTGGTTTTTGTTTGTATATTATAGCTTGAGTTTGAGGTGAAGCAACTGCATATTGAATTGTTGAAAGCTAGAGAAAGTATGTGGTATGGAAAGAAGAATGATGCTTTGGAATGTATGAAGGACTTGTCTCAGAACTATATCGGGACTTGGGCACGTTCTGAACTTCAAATATACCTTACCTTGCTAGACATTCGCATGTAGATGCTTTGTTCTCATTCTCTGTTACTTTGCTTAGTCTGCACATGTATATCAAGCTATGAGTTTTTCTTAAAATGTGAATGAGTACCATAAGAATGATGATGTTTTCTTCTTCTGACTTTCTACATAGGCTGCATCATGCATATTCAAGAATAAGACTCTGAAAGACTGGTTGGAGCAATTGTTGTTAGAGGTTAATACTGTTTCTTTTCCCTTTACATGTATTCACTGAAGATGAAGCATTGGAAATTTATTTGATGAGGATGTCAACTTTTATATGTTGAATTATGTTAGTTTGTGGTGATTATTTTCTGACTGATTATTTCCCTGAACTACACCTCCATTGGAAGTTGTGGCAGGACAATCCATCAAGTGCTGTCTACACTAAAAGATATGGAGATCATCCACCAGGTAGAAGCTTACTAATCTGTTTAACAGTAATAAGTATAACCATAGTAATATTTTTCTTACTATCCAGTTTTTTTGTGCAAAAGGTAATGATGGCATACTCTCCAAATTGGATTTAGTGGGTCTAAATTCTAAAATATGTTATGCATACTCTCCAAGTTGCTTCGGATTTCATCTTATGCTTGAATACTTTGGATTTAGTGGGTCTAAATTCTAAAATATGTTATAGGTTCCAATAAGTAAATGGAAAAAAAGTAGACAACACAGTACCAAAATGTTGTTAAATGCTAAGGAGAAAGCATTGCTAGAATCTAGTAATAAGCCATCATGCCTTTTGATTGTGTTAGAATGCATCTAGATTGTCCATTCTTTTTCTATGAAGTAATCTCTTAGATTTCCATATTTATCACCCTGTTCTGAAATAACAGCTTTTACCTTTGACCAATGACCATTATTACAGATAAATATATGTACTCCTCTGTTCCAAATTGTAAGCTGTTTTGGCTTTTCTAGGTATATTGTTTTTGCTATGCTATGTCTAGGCACATAGTAAAAATAAAAACGATGTACCTAGAAAATATAAAATGATGTAATTTGTAATAGAGTATATTGAACTATGAAGTTGATGCCATGCTATATATTATGATACATGTTTTGGAAACTAAAAGAACTAGACAAACCTAGGAGGAACTAGATGGTATTTTATTAATAAGAATATAGGCACCCAAGTTTGCCTTGTCAAGGACTTGAATCTGGGTGGTTTGGGTCTACATCCACACCCTGGACCAACTGAGTTAGCTTAGCTTCCTCTTTTTTATAACTCTAATATTTCTAAAAAATTTTGTCCATTGTTGCTTTGGGACAATCATCAAGGTGAGTGATGGTGACCTTAGTTACATACTGGATACCATGCCTTGTTCAAAGTTGCGATATGTTTGAACAGTGGGAATAAGTTTCTATATAAATGATGATGTCCTTGTTTTGTGTGCAGATAAAGCAAGGGTTCTCCAAAATATTGAATTTTCTCCATGATCAATTTTGTGGATTAACCTAAACCAAGAGGCAACAAATATTTTGTTAGTGGTAAGAATTTAACTCTTTTACAGTTCTATGAATATTTTGATTTCATATATATTTATAAATAAATTTACTTAAATGTTAAAAAAACTATGTTTTCATTGGCCAATTGAAGTTGACTAAAGTCATGTTTTACCAGTCCCAACATAACTAGTGTTTTTAACTATGATTCTTTCTCATTTTTTTGTCAGATTACTGATGCTAAATATGAAATAAATTTATCATACATTGTTTGAGACACTTCTTAAGAAGAATTTCAGTCATAGAGAAAGTTATAAGATTATAAAGATAGGTGGGAGGTTTACAACACATCTAAGCTTCAAATCAATTTAAATATGACTCAGAAATCTTGAATAATGCAAGGCTAAAAAAGGTGTGAATTGGCAACCAGTTACTGGATATTTACTCTTATTTTTTGATTGCATAGAGAAAGTTATATGTAATTATATTGTGATCGGAGATAGTACTACACATCTAAGCTTCAAATCAACCCTAAATATGACTCCTTGATCTTATATGTTCTGCAAACCTGCTACTGAAGGTGTGAATGAGGCAACCAGTTACTGGATATTTACTCTTATTTCATCGAGATTAGAATATAATACATACATATATGCCATCCTTTTAGCAACTATATGCACAGTTTTTTTATTTGTAGTTTTACTTTTGAGAAACTGGGTTGGCTGTGTTTTCTAAGCTACACTGCTGGAAGGTGACATGGAAGCCAACCTCAACTCTTTGTCAAAGTTTATGCTTTTCCAGATGCAAAGGATGGAGTTCATTGAGGTGATTGTTTGAATTATTATTCTGGTTTCTTTTTGAAATTTATCAATCACATTTATTTCAGTTAAGATAAGAAATAATTCCCTGAAAATTACATTTGGACACTATATTTTTCCTATTTAAGATGCACAGGAACATGTTTACATTTTTTTCCCAATGGATGTATGTGAAATTAAAATTACTTATTACAGTTTCTCTTATGAAACCTGAATAGAAGTAGAGTTATTTTTCATTTATCAGCTAAAGTGGCTATATTCTAGTGCTCAGTTATTTTTTTGGTTGATCAATCACAGAGATTAAACTAAAAATAGTATTAGATTTTTTCTCAAACAACACTGGAGATCTATGTGTCATTTCATTAAGAAAGGACATAAAAAAGTACAAAGGGAGGGACAGCCCCTCCGAAACAACAAAAGTACAAAAAACAGGCTAAACAAAACAAAAGTACTAAAAAACAGGCTTAACAAATTCCACAGACGAAACAAAGAAGACAACCGAAAATTGCCAGGTCACTACCAAGAAGCTAAGGTACTGGGTTAAAAACCTAAGGAGAAGATGTTGCAGTGGAAGTAGCACCCGCCAAGCACCATAGACTGCATTTCTTCTGCCACAAAATACAGGCATCCCTCAAACAAACAACATTCATGTGCTTCCAGTCTTCCACACCTCCCAAGAGACTAGGATAATGAGAGAATTGATCCTTTGCACTCTCTTTAGCAACACTCATAATCATAATAGCATTGCACCACCAGAGAGAACCTTGATGCAGAGGCCAAGTATAGATCTTTATCTTCCCAACATTGTATTAGCTGATTTTATTTTTCAAATCAATATGAATTAGTTATTTTTGTTTTAAAGTTTGGTGTTTGGTTTGGTTGCATTGAACACCTGAATTCTAACTAAGCTCTAACTTGATGGAGAAATGATTTTCATAAGGTATCGACATAAGTTTTAATAATGGGATTCATGAGTGCGATCCCACAGATGGTTTAGGTGAATGTAAAGTGGTCATGCAATGGAGGCATCATGTTGCCAGAATTCACAGTTTTATGCACATGGGAGTATATTATGACACAAAGAAAACATAGAATGGTTCAGGTACCCAATGCAGTATTTGCTGTTGTCGGTAGGGGGTGCATGCCAAATTGTATGTTTTGTATTAGTGTTACAATCAGCCCAGTGGAAAAGCGTAGGTACACAAGGTGAAATTGCCTTTTGTATAGAGGGCAAGTGGATCACTTGATTCCAGGATTGTGCATGTTGAAAGTGACTCTAAACCTGATTATTACCTAGTGTGTAGTGTTTTGTTTAATACTTCATGTCTTTATTGCAGCTGGTTTTGTTTGAAAATTGTCCATACATACCATTTATGTTGCAGGATATACTGCACATTGATGGGAGCTCAATCTGGCAAGAAACATTACTGTGTTGGAACGGTGTGCTAAAAATATGCCAGGATCACCCCTATTAGCTGTATTGTTTCTCTTATCAGATTATTAGATTAATCATTATACTTTTTTTTTTCCCTTTTTTTGAGTCTCTGATAGGAGGCTCTGGAGCTTATGGCATGCATGCAAAAGTCAGCTAATGTGGTGAAGCAGTTGAATAATACGTCTAGCCCAAGCACATTTTTTAGTAATCTTTTGGATCTATACCTGTCAAAGAAGCATGTTCCTTGTAGTTTTATTACAGTGACATTTGTAGATAGTAAAGCATGGTTCTCTTCCCCTTCGGCTGCCAATAGAAGAAGTCATTTCTTTCTGCAAGTTAGGAACATTTTACTTTGTGATACAAGTGTCACATTTTCAATTTTGCCAAAATGCAGGTCTATATATTATTTCACCTTAGCAATTTCCATATAGTGAAGTCATATCATTCATCATTGATGTTTTACTAGGATGGCAGCTTGTGTCTTCACCTTAGAGTACTCCCAGGCCTAGCTCCCACTCCCACCCCATCCCGCTCCAGCTCCCCATTGCTCCTGTTCCTCTGTGCTCCAGACTCAGGGTGGTGTCGTTTGGTGGAGCTCCCACGATAGCTCCAGCTCTTAACCCAGCAGATAAAGAGGAGGAGGGCAGGCTGGATCTCGGCGAGCTTGGCTATGGTAGGCTCGGTCTTGGTGAGGATGGGGAAGTGGCGACAGCGGGCCAGCAGGAGAGTCGGGGACGCATTGCTAGAGGCATGGGGAGGCGACGAGAGGAGGGTGAGGGAGGCAGAGCAGGACCGGAGCGTGGAGAGCAGTTTTTTTCCGCTTCACACCTGCAGTGCAAAGGACCAGGAGCAGAGGGAGTGATTCTCCTGGGGAGCAGTGCATAATGGTGGTGTTTGGCAGCGCTCCACGGCTTCTCGCCAGGAGCTCCACCAAACAGGCCCCTAATCTGTTCTGGCTGTCATCTAGCAGACCATCAAATAAGCCATTGGCTGTGGTTCATTATGCAAGACGGATGTTTTTGAACACCTTAATGCTCACTGGATGTTGATCACCTTTACCAGTTTGACACATTTATTATTGTAATATTTGCTAGAGTCAAGTTTCTGCACTCTTTGGATAACAAAGTTGTAGCTGTATGGTACTGTGTTTGTATCAATTAGTGCTACCTGTATGATAACAAATGAAATCATCATATTGCCTCCATCGCATTAAATATATATAAGCCATACAATTTTTTTTTTTAAAAAAATCTTGCTGGCTTCAGTTCATAATTTGATGTGCTAAGCTATAATGAATTCATCAACCCTTTTCTTGTAAATCCCTACTTTTAAAATTTAAAGGTTTAAGTTATTGAAAGATTGCTGCTAAACAAGGCAATAATCTCTCATGTAACATTATCTTTTTTAATCCCATGTAACAATATTCTTGAGATATAGTACAAAACAAAGATGCTGCCGAATGTGTTCTGAAATTTAAACAAAATTCCCCCTTTTCACAGTTTAGAATAGAACAAAGTATGCAAGGACATTTCTGTGTTCATACTGTTAAAGCGTCATCAAATTGCAGGTAACTTGCTGCAATATATAGTTCAGCTGACGAATCCATCACACTCTATGTTTATAGAGGCCACGATTGGTTGGTAAGTGTTATTTTGTTACATGGTGTACTATTTATACACAATAGGTTTACAGCAGAAGTATTGTCTAGTACATTCACAATTGGAAACATGCTTTAGCTTTAAGTCCTAACAAATGCCTGGATGCTTGTCAATTTATATGGAGCCAATTTTCCTTCTTTTTGTAAATTTTGAAGGAGAGAACCAATTTTCTTCTAGGTAATACATAAATTATTGGCTTAGTTGCATTTCATTTTGTAAAGCATATGCAAAAACTTCAACTTATAATATAGATGTATCTGAAATTGCATTGCAACTAGACATGGCTGATAGTTTTTGTTATTAGATGGCTGTGGCATTTCCTTATTACAAGTTCAAATTATGCTACAATTAGTTTCAACATATCTTGATTTATATTCTCTGTTTTATGTATTTATCAACTTGTTCATTGTAACTTTCTGTTTTAGGTTTGATGCAGGAGGTCATGAATTGCTTGGCATGCGTTTTTTCAACCTTCTGGAATTATGGTAACTTTTCCATCTTTACCTTTTATCTTGAATTATGGTAACATATTTGCATTTTATCATTTTATATGGGATGACATAAATTTTGTGCTTGTGCCCATGGTAGGGAATTGGGTGAAATATGTCTATCTAAACATGTCGTGACAAATCCTATGATTGCTTGCTTAATGCATTATGGGGGTGCTTTTCTGGAAATAACCTAATGTTAATAATTTTAAGTTTTTTCTTCTCATTGCCCTATGTTTTTCATATTTGTTTAATTCTTTGTGTAGCTCAGGAGAACTGACATGCAAGTGTGCTTGTTTTTTCAGTTTAGGACAGGTTGGGTTAGCATGCTTGGACTCCTTGGTACACATACTCATAAAGCATAGCATAGAGAATACTGTGACAAATTTACATACTGTGGTATGCTATATTACTCAAGGCACAGGTTGCAGATAATGAAGCTTATTTGAACTGATCTCAACAATATGTGGAGTTTTTCTGCTGTATAGTATGGCATTAGTCCATGCAATCTGATCTGAAGTGCAATTGTGTATACTGCTACATTTTGGGCATTAAAAGGATACCTAATATCGTGGACGTTGTCATAACCAGAAATAAGAAGATTAAGGCCAGGGCATGGCTACAAATGCTGCTGATTCCATGGCCGGATATAAGTTTAAGTTAATTGAGTTGTTAGCTGGTTATTTGGTTGTGATAGGATAGCCAAGTTTGTTAGGGCAGCTCTATATGCGGAGACCAGGCACATTCATTTGAGATCAAACAAAGGATAATCCTGTTAATATATACTCACCTGCGTCTCTGAGAAAAAAAATCCTTAAACCACAATTTGCAGCTCACAGCTGAGAGCGCGTAGTAGACTCCGTCTCTGTGCTACCTTACTATCTACGAGCCATAACAACTATACATGTGATCTCTAGTAACTTAAAGTCATGGGGAAGATTTTATATGTTGTGCATAGATGTACAAGCCATAACAACTATACATGTTGTGCATTGTCACACCCCCAAAATTTCCATTTTGGGTTGTGAATAGAAAACACTAAATAAAATAAAATATTTTAATGTTTATATAAAATTTCCCAAGTTTAGTTTAATTTAGTGCAAATTTAGTTATAGAAAAAATGTTTTAAACTCTTTCGAAATTAATTTGATGGGTTGTTGCTTGATGTAATGTTTGTTTGCCGCTTGAGTTTTGTGGTTTAAGTGTGCTATGTTTTAAGACGTAGTTAGGGTGACGATCTCCTCTGCCTACTCTCGTTATCTTTTCCTCTACCAAATTTCTTGTTTTTCTAGTTCAATTCTTGTCGTAAGTTTCATCCAAACTTTTGTCTCTTGCCCCAGATCACCTCTATATGATCAAGCTTCATCAATCCATCCCTTCAAACCATTCGAAAACGTTTTTGTTTTTTCGAGACTTTCTCTCGCACTTTCTGTTAATTTTTCTTTTTCTAAATCCTCTCGAATACCTTTCCATGAGCTCTAAATGCTTTATTTGGGTTCATCATGATCCAAAGTATCTTTGAGAATTTTCCCTAAATTTTCAGAGCCTCTGGGATATTTTTCGTGGCTTAAAAATGAATTCTGGACTTTTCTAGAATTAATTTAATCCCGAAATAATAAAATACCTTATTTTTCCATCTACTCCAAACCCTACATATAAATACATGCCGGTATTCACCTTGATGCGCTGATTTCAGATCTGAAAACGGAATCCCGAAACGTCGCTCCTACCGCTCTGTATCCCTCGCCGAAGTTCGGAAAACATTGGGTTCCGGCGAACTTCCGGCGAGCGTTTCCGGCCATCTTGATCTTCCCCGGCGACAACCATCTTCACCAAGAGGTAGCTCTCGTCGTCCTCTTCGGCGTGGTATATTCTTTTGTCCCGATCCGTTGCCGTTTGACCCTAACCCGTTCGTTCTTTGTTTCCGATTGAATTTTCCGGCGAACTATTCCATGGATGGCTTTGCTGTTCATCTTCTCCGGCCGTCTCACGTCCTCGGCTCAACTCGGCAGCCATCTATGGCCGAGCGCCCGCGACCCGTGGCCCCACGCCGTCGCCCGGCGTCCTCGCCCCGCGCCTCCAGCGCCCCTGCGCGGACGTGCCCGCGAGTAGGAGCAGCTGCTCGGATATGGCCGTATCCGCCCTGTGCGGTCGTGTGTTTCAGCCGGCCCCGGAGGGTGAGCCCGGCATGACGCCGCGCCGCCGATTCTGTTCCCGTCCAGCCAGGTCGCGGCCCTCCTTCCGTTGAACGCGAGCAGCAGCAACGTTCATGGCCACGTCCAGTTCGTGAGGAAGAACACGAACAGCATCAGCCCAAGGTACATGATGCTCGTAATTACAAGTTTGCCATCCAGTTCATAATTTCCGTCATTTCTTCATTTTAAGTCCAAATCAATCCATTCCGGTTGCGTTAGTTTCGTAGCGTCGTGCTCTTCGCAGTAGTGCTGAAGTTCTTCATGTCACACACATATGATTTTGTTTAAGTCAAATAATTATTTGTTTAATGTTTTATGTAATTTGTTTTCTAATTAAAAGTAATATAGGTTTTATACTCGGTGATTTTGGAATAAAATGTCAATGTGATTAATTGCTAATATAAATGTGTTTACAAATAATAATTTGTTTAGTTCAAACACGTTGCATATGCCACACATCGATTAGTCACATTCACATATATATTAATATTTTGCAAAGATAAAAGTTTAACTTGATTAATTTATATGGCATGTTTATAATTAAAATGTGACTAGATCCAACTCGATTTTTGAATTCAAATTTGATGTGACTAATCCAAATTAATGTCATTCACATGATTTTCATATATTAAAAGAAGTCAAGCATGTAGGTTTTCCAATCTTTTATATTTATAATATAAACCCACGATAGTCGCGTTTCTTTTTAATAATAACTTCGTTATCGGCGTTTCTTATGCGTTCTCTCTATCGTAGCAACGAGTTACCTTTTAGCATGCTGTTTTAAAGCTTTTTTGCGATGATTGGTGTATTGCTCTTAGTTTATTCTTTTTGCCCGCTTGTATGTGTGGTGCTTGCTACGAGTAGAACGAGGACCACTTGTGAGCGTTTGAAGATCGGAACATGATGGCCGGAAGCAACGTATGAGAAAGCCGGAGCAACTATAAAAGGCAAGTATAGTTTTGGAATATGCTAACTTTAAACCATGATCATATGACTTGATTAATGTTTATGCAATCGAATGATAAATGTGAATTGTTTAGCAACATGTGGACTTGTGCGTACTAGAGTCTCCGGGAAAACAATTACAACCGTGAGGGCTAATGGGCTCGGGTTTTAGTTGAGTATGAGGACCTTGTTTAACTTGTTAGTGGTTACCGAAAGGCGTTAGGGTAAAAACGATCGTGGATCCCCCGTGGAGGGTTGCATCACACGGAATTTGCGCGCGCCGTGGACCGCCGCGATTGTGTCGCACGGATCGACGGAAGATACCTAGCGGCCCTAGCATGTTAGATGAACCTTTGAAAGACTTCATAGTGAACCCCGCAGGACTTACCTCGGTAGTGGGTCTAGAGGTCGACGGGCCTCGGGCGTAGGGCAATTCACGGCTCACGGTGAAAGTGTACACCTCTGCAGAGTAAAATCGGGTATATCAGCCGTGCTCACGGTCATGAGCTGACCTTGGAACCTTTGCATTAAAGATGATGACCTATGTTTGTTTAACATCTTATAATTTATCGTTTATGCTTTACATTATTATGTTGTAGTGATCATGGGTTTTGGGTAGATATTGCCTTGCTATATTTCTTTGAGTTCGACATGGACTCACTCTTGCTTTTCCCCCCACCCTCATCACGTTAGTAAAAGATGCACGTAAGATGGATGAAGTCACCAAAGATACTAATCGGAGTGCTTGGCATACTGGAGCCCCTGGTCCAACGGTCCACGATAAGAATGGAGCCCGAAGTTTAGGGCAACCGTTCAGCGTTACTCGATAAGTTGTAAGTGTTTGTTTAGTTATATTTTATGTTTTAAAGCATTGTTTTCGATATTTATCTATTCTGGGCTATATGTGTGGACTTTCTGGGCACACATATGGCGAGTCTGGTCTTTCTTGAAAAACCAGGCGTGACATGCATAGGTGAAGATTTTATATTCGTCATGGGGACCACTGGTTGAGGAATTGGCAACAATTGGACAACTGCAGTTGCTTCGGACTCTTATATCCTTCAAACTGAGATCGGCATGCAAGGTAAGGAAATTGTAAACTATCCTTTTATTTTCCATGATGTAAAACGTCTTCCAAGGGCCTTCTTTATGGCATATTCTTGTTCCCTAAACATTTTCTGTGCTGGAGGTGGCAAATAAAGTTGTTACTTATTACGTTACTGGAGTAACCCTCCGGGTGTGAACCAGAAGAGCATTAAAGTGGCTAAGTTTCTGAATTTCAAAATTGAAAATTTTCCTTGTAAACAGAATCAGATTGGTAAGGTTAATCAAAAGCATGTGTTGGTTTAAATCAAAATAATCTTATCTTTTGGCATCCTTCTCTGGCACCACTAAATTGAACCATGATTTGAATCAAGATTCATGCTCATATGTGCTTTTTAATAATGCATTTTTGTCAGAAGCTGACATTTGTGGATTTATCAAGCTCTCCATTTTTTCCTTCTGTTCTGCATTGCATATATAGTCTCTTGTTGTTTTCTTCTAAACCTTGTCTGTTGATGTCTCCGGCAGATCAAAGCAAACACTATAACCTAAGTTGTTGAGGTTTTGGTGTCTTCACTTTCTGTGCAAGAAGGAAAGTCTGAGGTCAGTTTCAATAGTGCCAACAATTTAACTTTGTTGCAGACCTGGTTGGTACTCATAGGTTGTGATTCGATAGTATGATCATTCATATAGACAGGAGAAGAGGATCAAACCATGAGATTCTTACTTCACGGTTTAAAGGAGCAGCAAAACTTTTTGTGGTTTATTTTCACCTCTTCAAATTATCTATATCTCGGAAGAGCCTCCAATGTTCTTGACTAGATTGCTGTCCCTCTTTTCAATATCACAGGTTTGTTCGCCTATAAATCCCAGAGGTCCCGGACCGAGCCCCTCTTTCCATCTGCACGCCGCCCTAGTTTGGCGCCGCCTCAATCTCGATCTCACCGAGCTTGGATCGATCCACAGTACCACCGAAACCTTAACCGCGACTGCCGCACTTGATTCACTTGATTCCTCCGATTCATCGCGGTTGTTGCTGTTACTGTTAGGCTCTATTTTTTTTTAAAGGAAAAAGTATTGATCTTAGCGTTATGAAAAATTAAGGCATATTGTGAATTAAGATCATATGTTGAATAAGTGCATGAAATTATATGTACATTTGGCTGAGTGCAGTTGTCAAGGTATGTGCTTGATGTTCATTTAGGGAATTTGATAAGTCCACTAAAGAGGTCCACCGCCGATTTCTCTGCCGTGGTACTGAACTCAGGTCCATTGTATCTGAACAGTGCAGTGTTATGTCACTGAGTAATCACATTTTTCCTCTGCTAGATCATAGGGCTTGGGACACTCTTGCGGCAGTTTGATTCTTTCTATATGACCCAGTATATTCAGGTAATCCTGTTCTTGTATCATGTGATCCCCTTTCTTAGACAGAAACTCACGACAGAAATTTGATCTGTTTGGGTGTCAGTTCATGGTTCAGTACATTCGGACGACAGAAGCAGCATTCAATGACACAAGTGGTACACACAAGGGAGCTACTCATTGTTGTACGTGCTCAGATATCTCTGTACTTACGAAATCATTTAGTGAGGTTTTATTGTATCAACCCCAATGTCTTTTAAGAACACAACTTGCACAACGTTTATCAAGTACTATGCTAAATATATGATGCTGTCATTTAGTGATTCTAGATGCTAATATTCAACTGATGCATACATTTAACTGATAGTGTTTTGTTGAGTCAAGAAATGCATCCTTATCAGTTATCACATTGTGCTCTGTTACCTCTTCTTTCTAAGTATTTGTCGACTTTGTTATTTATCTTGCATGTTAAACTTTTTGCAGGCGCCAAAGGCAGTGTTTTGGTTGATGTCCTTATGCAAGTACATGGAGATCTCGAGGGATGTAGCGGAGTCGTGCTTGCCCGCTTCTGTTCTTGCTATCCTCCAGTCATGAGTTGTTGTACACTAGAACATAGTTCGGCAGGACCGAAGGTTCGAATTGTTAGCTCTCATTTTTTTAAAGTGTATTTTCTTTCAATTTCATGTAATCATGTCTGGACGCAGACAATGTTCTTCGCTGGAAAGGAGAGTCGCACCTCACTTGACTGCAAAGAATGCTGATTGCACATGTGAAATTATGCCTTCACTCACGGGGTGTGCTACGTACGGGTTCTATGGATGGAACGGTCGCACTTCAATTGTTTTGTCTTCATTTTTTTTTTTTTTTCCCATGGAGACCAGATAAAAATGATATAAAAAGTGAATACGGCACAGGTATTACGGTAGGTCGACATCGATCGGACCCAACTTCATACACACATTCGTAGCTGATGACATTGTAATAAAAAAGGTTATACATAGAACATCACATAGTATATAGCAACAATAAGCCAACTTCATACACACATTCGTAGCATAGAAGTCGTCCAAGATTTGTGCACCGCCGAGAAACTCAACCAAACTGGACAGCTTTTCACCATATTTCACCTTGCCAATGCCATGACACAAAACCAGGCCAAAACGGGCGTCCCTGTTTTTGAATGGTCAAAACGGCTTTCTCGTCTCCCTATCTCTACGGGCAGCCAGACAAATCTTGGGGTCTCCCAGATTATTTAACGCCACCGTAGGCCCTGTTGCGAAACCAGGCTAGTTTCACTACCCTCCCTTCCTCACCAAATAAGGTCCCGTCCTTTTTCCGATATCCATTCACAGGGGAGGGGAAAACACATTCATCCGGCAGCCATGGCCTCGACTCCGGCGACGACCGCCGCCGCCATCATCCTCTTCCTATGCGTCCTCTCCTGTGCCACGGCGGCTGACACCACCAACAACCCCGACCTCCCCGACTACGTCATCCAGGGCCGCGTCTACTGCGACACCTGCCGCGCCGGGTTCGTGACCAACGTCACCGAGTACATCGCGGGCGCCAAGGTGAGGCTGGAGTGCAAGCACTTCGGCACCGGCGTGATTGAGCGTGCCATCGACGGGGTGACCGACGCCACCGGCACGTACAAGATCGAGCTCAAGGACAGCCACGAGGACGACATCTGCCAGGTGGTCCTGGTGCAGAGCCCGCGCAAGGACTGCGACAAGGTGCAGGCGCTCAGGGACCGCGCCGGCGTCCTGCTCACCAGGAACGTCGGCATCAACAACGCCCTGCGCCCTGCAAACCCGCTCGGATATCTCAAGGACGTCCCGCTGCCCGTCTGCGCCTCGCTGCTCAAGCAGTTGGACTCCGACGACGATCAGTAAGACCATGTACGTCGACGACGACGACCACGTTCGTCGTGGGCAGGCTGCGCAAAACTACAGATCCTCTTCTTCACCTGCTGGCCTACAAATATAATGGTACAGAGTGAACGCATGGCATGGATAGCAGTATCTGAGAAAACAAGAGAAAAAGGAAAAGAAAAATGTAACTGTGCTGTATCTGATGAGAAAAGGAAAAAAAAGGAAAACAAAAATGTAACTTACAGTCCTTTGGCTGTTCTGACTGCTGGATTCTTGCTATCGTGACCCATTCTTCGTTTTAACATACAAGTTGCAGTGCAAGAAGGCTGAAACAGGCAGCAATACCAGCTCTGGCAAAAAACTTGCCGACAAAAAATAACCAAGCTAATTACCTGCGGTTCTGACAGCAAAATAAATACCATTTCATTTCTATCAGAGATTAATAAGTTACAGCATATTCATAAGGACTAGGCAAGGCCAAGGTGTGTATTTGCACCTAAAGCACACATCATTTTGATCACATCGCATTTCATGGAGTATGCACTAGTCCTAGGGGGTTCCCATGGCCAAGAAGAAGATAGCTCTTCTCTACCATGGCTTCAGATCACCCACAGGTCCGGCGGTCCAGTTGAGTCGCTGATCGCCGGGTTGTAAGCACGTGCCCTCTGGGTGCGGGGAGCTTCGAGCAAGGCCGTTCAAGATTTGGTGGAACGCGCCCCTTGGTTGAGCTGGCTGCGGGAACAGCATGGCCTGCTTCATCGATGGATTTGCAAGTAACCTTTGCTTCCTCAAGATGTCGATCTATAGGCATTGACGTGAGGATTGTGTCTAGCTTTGGGACATCCTTCTCCTCAACAAAGACACCGATTTCCTCCCATGGGATTGCATCCGCAAATGGAAGCACAATGTCATCTGCTATGATGACTGGAATGCAGCCAAAGACCACAGCCTCAACCAACCTAGGGCTCCATGGTGCCCAGCCCAAAGGGCACAGGCAGAAGACAGCACGTTGCATGTCTTCGTAGTAAGTGGCGGGGTGGTCTGTGGAAATGTCAAACAGAGGGTTGCTCTTGAAGTTCTCCCATAGCGAAGCTCGCGCACCTCTGCACAACGATATTGAAGTGAATAAAGGTATCAAACATTAACAAAAGATTCACATATGTTCAAACTTGAAAAGCAGTTGCTACCTCGCATAGTACCCGCCCTCAGGGTCATTCCCAGTGTCATAGAAAAGTCCCCGAAGTAAACGAAGATCGGCGTGGAGTGTCAGGGGAAATCAAGTGAGCTTGCATTTTCTGAGGAGGAGCATAGGGTGGAATAATGATGGAACCCTCCTTCAGACAAACATGATTCTCCTGTCCAAAAGTTTGGACCAATGTAGCACGTCGCAGCAATGGAAGAATTCCACGCTCGATTGCCTTTTCTTCCTGAAAATGTCAGTACAATCGTTAGCCATACAACTTCTGAGTGAAAATGGTAGTGAAGGCACTAAAGGGAAAAAGATTGCACACAATGAAAAGCATGATGAACATGAGTACTCACCTGATAGTGGAAGCATGCTGCAAAATCATGCGGAACAACAAAGAAATGATCTGCTCCATCAGTCCTATTCCAGAAGGGCCATTTGTTTGAAATATATTGGATTGCACTCCTCATCACCCGTGGTGACTTAAATGGCAACGGTAGCCCAGCATTCGTTAAATCACAGGTAGTGTAAACTGGTGTATAGAACCAATCAGCTTCCTTGGGATTTATTGTCCGGACAGCACTTGAGAGCAAGAAACGATGCATGAAAATTTCTGCGGCAAACATGTGACTGAGGCACCGTGGATCCTTGGTGACCATCTTCTTGTTGTACTTCCTTGGTAAGTCATAAATGAAGACCTTCAACCTCCCACAGGATTATCTTCTAACACATCACCAGCACTCCCTACAGTTCCATAATTGCCGTTTCAGTACACACAAGCAATACACATGAACAAAATATGAAGTAGACAAATTCAAGAGAAAAACAATCGTATGGAGATTTTTCTACATAAAATTGCGAGCAATCACTCCCAGTTGACTACAGTCTAAGCTTATGACAGAATAGTCTTTTTAAGGTTGAACCAGTTCATGTCATTAAGTTGAGCTCATCTTTGATAATACCATACCATTTCAGCCAACCGAACCCAAATTAGCTGTATCCAGCTGCATATAACGAAGGCTCCTTTTCCCATGTTAGGTACTTAATAGGGATCAACCAAACAAGTAACAAAAACAAGAAATTCTTGTGGATTAAAATGAAGGAGGACACCCAAAATTAACCCTACAGATTTGTCCACCAGCCTCAGGCGTCCTAGTCCACAACTAATCAACAGCAACAACTAACAACATTCAGAAATCAACCTATTCAATCTCCAAGTCCACAGCTACAAGAGATTAGTAAGTATCACACGGAACGAAGAAATCAACAGCTACGGTAGACCTCGGATTCCAACGCAGGCTGGCTACGAGAAGCAACACGTCGAAGGGGAGAGAGAGAAAAAATCGTTCCTAAATCACACAGAATCAACTTCGGAAATGAAAAGGAGGGGAAGAAGGAAGGCGGGGCACCTGAGATGCGCTCGCTATGCTGCTGAACAGCGTGTTCGGCCTCGCCGCCGGCGGCGGCGGCAGCAGCTGCTGCTGCGACCGGCGGCCAGAGGGCAGAGGCGGCCAACATCAGGAGGAGGGCCACGGGGAGCCACCCCTTTCGTGATCCCATCCCCGACGACCTCTTCGACCTCGACCTCGACCTCCCGCAGCAAAGAGAGAGCTTGACGAGGGGATTGGATTTAGGAATTCGATAAACTGGAGCAGGGTTGGGGAAACTCAGCAAAAGGAGAGATTTTGTTAGAGGGACAAATGGAGAGAGAGGGAGGAGAGAGAAAGAAGAGAGAGGAGAGAGAGAGAGAATGGGTCCAGTGACCAACTAGCCCACAACTCACAGTTATCAAACGGAAGCACCTCTCTAATCCAGAGTATCCTATTTTTTTTCTACCCTTCCGAGTCATAGTTTAGGAACAAGGTTGAACTAGTGTTAATCACAATAATTTATACTATATAGTAGTCACTAGTGTCTTTCTTGTTTACCTATCTAGTGAAGTTATAATCCTCTTTCCACAGTTTGTTACGGAGTACTTCTTTAATTTCTCTGTTTAATTTCTCTGTTTTAAATTTTAAGTCGTTTAACTTTTTTTTATCTCAAATGTAACCACCCGTCATATTCAAAAAATCCATGCTTCCTTTTTTTACATTGAAAACTTCTATTGTGTCAATGAATGCCGGACAACAGGTATAAGCTTGTTGTCAAAAAAAAAAAAAAACAGGTATAAGCTGGCCCACCCGGCATACCCTATGGGTCCACACCTACGCCAAGATGCAAGCCATGCTATACTATCCATCCTACCGAGTTTTTTTTTTCACGCTAAAACATCATGTTGCGGATTCTAAAATAAGAGGGGGCAGCCTGCTAGTCTCTTCACGACGGCCTCCCCTTATCATATGTAGACAAATAAACACTTGTGTCACCATCGCAGATGACATATTGATTACCGTTGAACATGTTCTTATAAAATCATATTTTTATCGAGGATTGCATTAACCGTGAGCGATCGCAATCATCAATGAGAGCACCCGGAATTCAGCATATGGACAAGCAGAGGATTTGTGATGTGATTGTGTCCATATATGCAGACCACCCGGAATCTCTTCAAGACTGCTTCCCTCTCTTATAACGTCTCCAGTAGTGTCATTTGAGCTAGCTCATAGAAATCCATACTAATTACTTTTGCCTATGTGGAAAGAGAAGAGATTGTATCTTATCTCCACATCTATCTCCTTCAGAATACAAGGCTATTTGTAGGCCTACTCATAAAAAAAAGATGTAGAATAGAAAAATATTTACATGTGGATACATGAAGAAAGAAAGAAAGAAGATGTAGAATAAATAAAAACATGGCAGACCCTCTTATTCTAGCATGTGGATATACAAACATGTCCTGTCACTATTGCTTCATATGTTGAATAGGTCCAGAATTTGCTTGTATTGAAACCGTGAGCGTTCACAATCATCGATGAGCTTACACTTGCTTAAGATCGAGGACGTGGAATTCAGCATGGACTCGCTCTCTTCCTTGACGCTACCCGTTGACGCCTTCTCGCCTTGGACCGTCGAATTGGACGCTGGCTGACACTTAATTGACGAGTTCATCGAGTTGCATGCCATGTGCGGCTCTGAGTAGGAGTACCTAGTTTCTTCGTTATCACGATACGTAATTCTACTTTGCCACGTATGCCCCATATATGTATTATTACTCTCTCCGATCCCTAGAAAATATTTTGCCTTCTGTTTACGTTTATGTTTGCGTGTAAATATATGAGTGCAGATTTAGCAACCCAAGATGGAAATGGTTTATTAGGTTAACACACTGGTTAGTGTAGACATAATTGCAACTGGGGTTCAAATTTTCAGCGAAATTGTGGCCGAATCGGTAATTTTTGGTAGTGACCAAGAGAAAACTATGAAATTTTGTACTCCCTCTGTCACACTTTAAATGTAGTTGTAGCGCTCTCTCTCTTGTGCATGCAAAGATTCTGTGTATGTGGACAGAAATGGGCCTAGGTGCATGCAACCACTCACGAACCTAGACACCTAAGAGCACCCACAAGCGATGGTGAATACGAGGCCGATTCGATGTCCTATACACTGCGGGCTTGGCTTGATGGAGCACCCGCTCCTTTGCATCGAACCTGGTTCTTTCTCTTTCTTGTGTTCTTCTCTTTCTTGTTGTTGGTGCTCCCGCAAAAATGTTGATCTAATTCGGCCACGCAGACGAAGGCATGCATGAAGAGCTTCGTCGTCTGGGAGAGAGAGAGAGAGGAAGGCGGATCCACGTCGTTCCGCCGTGGGGTTGTGGCCGTGATCGAGCCCCGGAGGAGTACTAAGGAGAGTGCCACGAGATCCCCGCTATGGTTGAGGCAAATACCACGGGCCCCATTCCTAGATCCAATGCGGTGACGGGCGGCGGCTGGTCCGAGCGCCCGAATCTGGGCGAGGATGCCGGGGACGGGTTCGGCTGACTAGGGTCACAAGAGCGGCGCCGGGTAGGGGCCGGGGACGGCAGGGCACGACGTGCAGAGTCCACTCGCCACGCAGCACGCGGGAAGAAGGCCAAGGAGAGAGAGAGGGAGGTAATATTTTGCCCGCCGCTGACGAGGAGGAGGAGGCGAAGGAAACTGTGAACAAGGATGGACCAATGACGAAGACAGAGAGGGAGTGTTGGGGAAGAGCAGTTGGGCTGGAATTTTTTAATGCGCGGGGCCCATCTATAGGTTCTATACATTGTGACCTTTTTATCAGGCGAAGACATATCAACATATAGAACCTAGGTTGGTTTCTATACACTGTTGATGTTCGACCGTCCTAGGACGACATCTAAAAGGGAACCGAGAGAGTAATATCTTGCACCTTGCAAACAACTGCATATATATTGAGAATCAAAATATTCAGTTTAGGATAAACCTTGACAAAATTATATTTTCGGTCGGATGAAGCAACTGAACATGAGACGGTTCCCGACAAACATGTAATTTGATTTTTGCAATGATTTTGGCACATATGAGCATCGGTTACTATTACAATTTAACTGTTCGATACCCCGAAAAAAAAGGTTAACCGTTTCATAACACAGCGTGAATCTTCTGTGAACATTGGCACACCCACAATCGTTTTGTCATGGTCAGTCTGGCAATAAGCCCACAACCTGAACTCATTGTCGTCGGTAGGAACGGCACTTGAAAACTGCCTCATCAGCTATCATATCAGTGGAAGTGGAATACTCCCTTTGTTCCATAATCGTCATATTGTTTCAACTTATCAGCCATGATACAATGCTTTTCTATCTGTTGTATTAGAACAACATCTCAGTCGCAGAAATGGTTCAGTAATTCAACAAATTTGTCCCACGAAAAGGAGTCTGTGTAGACTACCAATCCTACCATTCACTAGCGTAGTAGCCTGCAGTGCAGCATATCCTTTCCGACTCATATTTTCCTCATCCACCCCCACCGTGGATTCTGGATTGGGTCGGCGAGAAAGGACCCAACCATGGTGGGAGTGGGATGATGCGGAGGTAAGTGAGGGCAGGAAAGTGGCGAGGAAGGAGCAGCATTTGACGCTGGAGCACCGGAGTTGGAGAAGCCCAGGGAGAGAATCAAAACATCAAAATAACGTGAGGAAACAGAGGGATGCATTCAGGTCTTTTGCCAATTGCCATCAACGTCGGTAACCAAAAGGACAGACACAGATTATCCAAAAAAAAAAAAAAAAACCGACAGACACAGCGAGTACATGACATTCCACAGTAACGTCAGTAACCAAAACGACTATTATTGCCAGACACAGCAGGTACACGTCATTGCACAGTAGCATCAACACAGAGAACAATCAGACGAGCCCATGCAATTCTACCAAACATCCAAGGCAAAACTATAACCAGTTCCATTCAGTAACTTCACATCAGACAAACAAATTGGAAAAATAATAGTGAGTGCTTATTCTTCACATGAGAATGTGCCAGAACGATGTAACCAATATCCTTCCTACGGTACCCCAGATAAAGGAAGTTCCAAACGACTTCCAACTTACATTTCAGTAGCAGCACAGTATCACATTATTTTGTACTTGAAAAATGCACTTTGGCAGATAACAGTCGACCATCAAGGCATGGCAATGATCCTCGTGAAAAAAAATTTTAGCCAAACCACAAAAAAAAAGAAGAAAACAATATAACAGCACAGCAGGGATTCACCTGAGTGAAGTAGATAAATAGACAGGTGGTTCTCGAGCTCTTAGCCTATGAGCAGTTTGTTCTCCTCCAAGAAACTGTAGGTCGGGACCTCGAGGTTGAACGGCGCAGGGCCCTTGCGGATCCTCCCAGAAATGTCATAGTGGGAACCGTGGCATGGGCAGAACCAACCGCCAAAGTCCCCGGCGTTTGGCAGTGGGATGCAGCCGAGGTGAGTGCACACGCCAATGACCACCAGCCACTCAGGGTTCTTCACACGCTCTGCGTCCTGCTCTGGGTGGCGCAGGGATGCCACGCCCACACTGTTGGCAAGCTTGATGTCGCCCCTCCGTCCGGCGCCTGATGAAGACTGGCTTTCCACGCCACTTCACGGTCACTGTGGTCCCTGGCTCGATGCTGGAGAGGTCCACCTCAAGTGAAGCAAGGGCAAGCACGTCCTTACTTGCTGACATGCTCAGGACAAACTTCAATATGAGGAGACGCAGCAGTGATGCGTATATGAACCTCCCACCACTCAGGACAAAGTAAGCAAAGGCACGCTTGCTGGGATCTCCAGGAGGATATCTTTCATGGTTGTACTCATCATAAACCACCTTAGGGTTAGGATTCTTCACAGCAGCCACTGTTGCTGGGAGGTTAGCTAGGCCAGCATCTTGGTTCCTTGGGACAAGTGTTTCAGCTGAAGAGAAACCTACATAGTAGAATAAGAAAAACTGTCACGCAATCCATGTGTGCAGATATAAACAAAGAACAATCGATAGCAGAGCATTCAACCTCAAGACAAGTAAAAGGTATATCAACATGGGCAACATTAGGATCTGGCAACCCAGAGTAATATATGCATCCCATAAAGTTGGAACATGTAGGAACCACATGTGCCAGTATTCTTTTGCTTGGCCTACTATTGATCTTAGTAATAACAGGCATATGCTATTCTTGGACAAAAAGAAAATGCGGACTATTTTTAAAACAAGCAAGTACCATAAACTATTTCTTTAACCTTTAAGACAGTGCCCACTCTTGTGGCCCTTGCCAACAGGCCCAGGAGAAACAGATATATACACACTAGATTGTCATTTTGCAGCACAATAACACAAGTAAATCACCAAAGATGACATGACACAAGGAACAACAGGAATATGTAGGTCTCTATAACATTAGAAACAAGGGAAGCCATCGACGAAAATTAGACTTACACAAAAGGTGACAAATACAGTAAAATCAGAAGTACAGATACTAGGGTTTTTTTATTTGGTGACTATGCCTGTAACTGTACCATCAAATTAATGTAATAATACAGCACTGTCATGATAGTAACCAAATTCACCATCAATTTAGCAAACTATTACCGACATGCTAAAATTAAGGGAATATAGAAGTATAAAGATGGGTCTCAATAGCAACACAAGTCTTTAGTTAAGAACCAAATCATTCAAAAGGAAATTGAGGAATACTGATAATCATTTCTTTACAATAGTTGCAGAGACCATTGATCTACATATCCTCCAAATATACCGGCAAAATTCTAAAACTAGTTCTTTAGGGGGGCCATTTGTTTGTTCAAAGCATCATTTAGCAAGCATAATTTTCACTTTGTTTAGTTTCAACTTCTCAAGGACATAGAAAGTACATAGCATTAGATAAAACACACGCTTGTAGTATGTATGTAAGAAAGATAAGAAATTTATGGGAAGAGCTGCATGTAAGAAAATGGAGAGAAAAGGGAACATATGTCCATTAGAGTGTTGGTGAAATGTCTCTGAAAAAGGCATCCTAATCACACAAGGAGGTCAAATGGTGAGGGATTATTATTGTGGTCTGAAGGATCTTGGTGGGAGTTTGTATGGTGAAAGGAGATATCATAAAGTCACTGCACCACCTCCCAAGGCTCTAAATAGTAAGTATACACATGTTTCTCTTCCCACCATCAGTACACATAGTTCTCATGTACATTTCTGATCTTCTGCACATATTATGTGTTTTCTCTAGTTGCTCCAAAATACTCATTTGTAGGAGGTTACAAATAAACTGACCAAATAGACAATAGTTAAATGGAGTATATGAAAACAGATGTGAAGTCTAAATAAACAAATACTACACCCTTGTGAGCGCCAGCTCTGGTGCCACTGCACTAGCCCCACCCTGCGTATATTTTAGTCATATACGCAGGGTGGGCCTAGTGCAGTGGCAAGAGTCTCTCATTTGTGTCATGGAGGTCCTGGGTTCAAATCAGCCTCCTTGCAAAATTATTAAGGGTAAGGCTGCATACAAAATTCCTTTACCAAGTCCAAGACCCAATTTGTGGGAGCTTTGAGCTTGGTATGACCTTTTTTTGTACCAATTGAAATATTGCCCATCTATCGTTAATACAAAGACATGTAGCGATATTAATCCATGCTAGAGTGATCACTACATAGCAAGTAATTGGAAGATAGATGAGTGCAACGCCCCAACACACAAAGATCAAGGCTTTCAGGGTTAACTAGGGCGTCCATCAGAACATAGGCAACCCATCTCAACTCTCGAGGGTATATACACTTGTTTTACAGAACAAGGAACCCTCCAGAACTCGAGGATTCTGATCCTCATCCAAGGCAAACCAACATGAGGGCAGAAGGACCTTGTGTTTTATAAATGAGGACAGTAACACTCAGCATACACTATGCAGGCTTTAGGATAATAGAATTCATTGTAAATATGTTTAGAATATATATAACCCAGCATAACCAACCATTTCCTCATAACAGTCATCATAGTATCAAGGACCTTGCCATAAATGCAATATGATACAGAGAAATCAGCATCAGATTAGCCGCATACATCATTATGAAACAACAGAATACATATGGGCAACAGTAATTGGATAAACAATGGTAGATCACTTCAGATGCTAGCCTTTTCTTTCATCAAAGCTTGCTGCCCTAGCATAAAAGCAATTAGGTCCCACCCCCTCTACTTTGTGTACCCTGATAAAAGATCGTGTGACAGTGCTAATCACTAAGGGTAGGAGACATTCGTTCATGTTTGAGCACAGGCATCCAGAAATGGATGTCAAACAGCATAAAACACACGCTACAACAGAACAAATTCTCATGGGTCCTGACAGGAACGGAAATCGTCCAAGCGCGTCGGGCACAGACTTCTCAATGGACAGCCAAGTGACAACAAGGCCGATCTACGTAAGAGAGCTACGGCTACGGCACAACAAGCAACAGGAGACCCAAAAGCATGGATCACTAAACAGGAAGGCCTCGAAGCAGAACTACACCATCATAGAGAACCGAAACAATCGTCAACAACCTAGCAAAACTGGGCAATCCTCGTGACGCAGATCAAGGATGCACCCACCTACCCGATGGATCCCGATCCCAACCCAAGCCAAATCTACACGGAGACACGGGGATCAGGCGGAAGGAAGGACGCGCGCTCTACCCCTAGAAGCGACAAAGAAGGGGGAGTCGATGGAGAACCGCGGCTGGCTCCGGCCGCGAGCCGAGTCGTCGTCCCGGTCGGGGCGCCAGCGCCGGCAAAGGGGACCCCTAGCCGCCGCCGCCGCGGCGGGGCGCCAGGAGAGGGAAGACGAGAGCCTTCTCCCCGCAACCCTCAGCATCGTGTCGTCCTCTTCCTCCGGCTCTCCTCCGGTGATGGCGCTCGCCTCTAATCTAATCTCAGCTAGGGTTCGCGCCTGGTCTCGCACTATGGAAGAGAGAGAGAGAGAGACTAGTGGAAACGAAGGGCGGAGAAAAATATTGAGGTGGGGGCGGTGGGCTACGCCGCCCCGATTTCAGCAGCCCAGTTATCTATGTGGGCTTTTGTGACCCGACTTCAGCAGCCCAGTTGCTTTCAAATGAGATTGCAGCCCAGTTAGAACTACATACTGCTGGCGCTCTCTCGTGGAGTCGTCACTACTCAACCAGGAATCCAGGACAGTGCAAATTTCAAGCAAGCAAACAAAGCTGAATTTCTAATTCCTTCTGATGATAAGGCAAACATTACAGTTCAGTCAAGTGTGAAACAGGGTGAAATGAGGTAACAGAATTTTACGAGACCAACATAACAAAGAAGCTACGTACTATTTGTTTGTGGAAATTAAAATGTACAGGAATCTGGCTAGTGTGTGCTTACACGACAACGCATTCTGTTTCTGTTAAACAAGGAAAAGTATCAGGGACCAACGATTGTTGGGTGGTGCTGAGGGTGCGCCTCTTCAGGGCTCTGCCTCATCCTCGTCGGCGCCGAGGTGGTATGCGCCGGGTACCTCCACATGATGTCAGCCCAGGTGCTCTGCCCGTCCGTCACTTCCTTCACCACCGAGGCCACCTCGTCCACCTCCACGCGGATCTGGTCCTTGCTGTCCCGATCGCGCACTGTCACGCTTTGTAGTGTTGTCAACGGTGATCGCCAGTGGAACACCAATCTCGTCCGTCCTTGCATACCGTTTTTCCTATTGTGTTACCTGTAACAAAATCATCCACGGATCAGAACGGTTGAAACTATATAGACCTTCATTGCAGTACTGGACCCACCACAACTCAAAGAACAAATTCCATGCTTTGTTTCGTTCAATCAAAATATTCTGGAAAAGGAAGAATAGCAGGCACATCTGATACCCTCAGCATATGATTTGGAAAACTGAACTACTAATAACTCAAAAGAGACACTAAATAACAATTAAACAATCAAACGATAAAACATGGAAAGCTATGCCTTATCTATTACATCTTTAAATATACAATTTGCAAAAATAACTAAGTATCAAAATGAGAATTTAGTTAAAATTGCCATAATAGAACATAAGCATAAATCTACTTATTTGGTAATGTACCTGTCATGTCGATAATATGTGAAATCCCTGCTGCTGTCAAGGCCTTTGAAATTTTCTTGGCAACAACCTCAAATTTTTCAAGCTTGACCAATGGGAAGACTGTGCACTTTATTGGCGCAACAAGAGGGGAAACGGAATACTTTCAACTGCTCATCCTCTGTCTTGCCAGGCCTTTGGTAGAAGCAGTGCTCTAAAAGGCAGTATATAATGCGACCTATCCCAAAGGATGGTTCTATGACGGAAGGAGTAAATTTCCTTTGGTGCTCCTTTTTTCTTCGATGTTAATTGAAACCATGTTTTTCTTTATAGTAACATCCTTCCCAAGGGTACACACCTTGAACTCAACCTCCCCTTGGATTCCAACACAGCTTTCATATCCAATGCTTCAGTCTCAGTCATGGCCTGTAAGAGGATAATAAAGTAAATGAAGATCAAGGCAGCAACAGGAACATAATATAACAAGTCAATGCAGGTATGAAACTTACTTCCAATGATTCAAGAACCATCTTCTGGTTCCCTTTGAATGCAAGACCCAATTCCTTCTTTGATGGTGTTATAACTAATTTCTGAATATGCCAAAATGGAACTTGTTAATAGCAAAGCAGATAATTTAAGAAACTGACAAAATATCAGTTTCATATCTATGATAATGACTGAGATTTTTTTAGAGGAATGACTGAAAACATTGGTGCATAATTAAAGGAAATGTAAAACCCACCTCCACTTCTCTGGGTTCTGCAAACTTCTCATGTGCTTCAAGTTTTCGCCGCTTTTATCCTGTCCAATACCAACATTAGAAAAGAGTTCTATTATGATGTAGGTGCAAAAGAAAATTTCAGTGGGGCAAATAAAGTCAGAGCATTAGTTGTTAAACTAAATTATTGTTTAACTATTTAATTGTACAACACTAAAACAAAGGTTACCTTTTTCATAGCAATAACTATTTGACCATAATAAGGATCAGCTTTTTTTTTTTTAAAAAAAGTAACTTTTTATGTAATTCAAAAATAAGACATGCACCACTCCTTGCTCAATAGCTTGATAACATAATGAACAACCAACCAGCAATTCCAAGAGTGTACAGTTTCAAGATGATACTGATACATACCGAAAGTGTGCACGTAAGTCATAGGCAGACCTATCAGCAATTCCAACACACTCAATCCAACCATAAGAGCATTCAATCTCTGCATCCCAACAATCAGCAGCATAATGAGCCATTTCATTTGGCAGATGTTGACGGAAACGGAGACGCGATCTTTGTCAATCCCAAGTTGTGTCAAGAAAAGGTAGACCCTTCCAATGAAGTAGCCAAGGGTCTCATTGTTCACAGTTCCCTGCATTTGTAGCATAAATTACTTTGAAACAGCATTACAAGTTTAGCAAATGATATTAATAGTAGGAAAAGAAGAGCCAGATAACATATTGTCAAAATAAATAACAAAGAAATATCTGAACATAATACCTCAGATACAGCATTTGAAGTTTAAGCCTTGTGGCTGACCCTCCTGTCATTTGATCCTCTCTTGGAAACATCAAGAACTCTAGATCAGAAACATCACCAAACTTTGGATGGGATTTGTCCTCTGGGTCCACAAAGTGCTCAATTTCCGCTAAAGTAAACTCACGGACTCTCAGAAGTCCTTGACGGGAGATATCTAGCAAAAGAAAATTTCTTCAGTTGAGAGAGTATTTTGGTAGGGTTCTACTGGCTACAGGCTGGTAATTAACCATTCCCCATTTTACTTTCCAGTTTACCTAAATAGTAAGCAGGTTATTCAAATAATATTTTATACTGTCTGGATACCTAGTAAACAGAAGATTGCTTTAAGTGTACCAAACAAATGATACAAGCAATGATAACCTTTGATGTGCCACATCACATTTATGATGGCAAATATGTTAATAAGAGGAACTAAATACTACCAAATATGTTAATAAAAACACAGGTCATCAACAGAAGGTTAAAGTCATACCTCATTCCTGAAGGCCTGACCAATTTGGGCTGCAGCAAATGGCAGCTTGTTGCCATTGTAGTAATACAAGTCTTTGAAGTTCACAAATATACCCTGTGCTGTCTCTGGCCTCATATACCTGCAAAACCAAGGAAGCAGATACGCTTGAGCCAGAACGAACATAGTGTAAATATAGTGGAATCTATTCAGCCATTATTGTCTTACCCTGGGCTCAAACCTGATGGTCCAATGGAAGTTTGAAACATGAGATTGAAAGGGTAGGGATCTGATAATGGGTTCTTGGTGTCTGGAGCAACAATCCCATATTCCTTAATCTTAGCACCCAATTGTTCTGCAGAAAGATCATCCAGGATAGCAAGAACTCTATTGTATTCTTCTACCATCTCAGGAGACAATGTTTGATCCTTCTCAAGCTTATCCTTACAGAAGTCCTTCAGCAAATGATCTGCACGGTAGCAGTTGCCTGTCTTCTCATCTTTAACCATTAAATCAGTGAATTTTTCAACATGTCCAGAGGCTTTCAAGACAACTTCTGGTGTCACACATGGACAGTCAACCTCAAGCATCCCTTCCTCCAATACAAAATGCTAATAAAGAAGTTGAGCAGATAGTAAGCAGTGATTTATAGTATATTCTCATAATGTACTGAAGACAATATAACTAATATATGCAGGCACTGGGGAGAATCAAGTGAAAACAATATGACTTTCAAGAAGTTGAGAACTTAAGGTTGCAAATCTAGTTTGATCTTATTGCAAATCTAGTTTGCCTCGGCCAATTCTTTTGGCTAGGGTGTGCGACGTGTAAAACTCTAATTTCCCTTAATGCAATACGTGCCAATGGCAAAAAAAAAAAAAAAAAAAAAAAATCTAGTTTGATCTTATTGCAAGCAGTGTTTTTGCAAAAGTTTGTCACTACCTGCAATATAATCGGACACTCCTTGCAAGGTGGTTTTCACCTCATACTCGTCCAATATACATTTGGCTAAAAATAATAATTCATCTAAACCTCACTAAAATAAAATCACAACACGCATTGACATTTGAGAGCATCCTAAACAATACATGTAGTTTTGACTTGTACACTTCTCAGTGCCAATTGATGGCAATCATTCCCACTAACATCACAACACACTAGATGTAATTGATTATTTTATAGAGCATAAGCACGAAAATTTCAACGATGTGACCCCTGAAATATTGAAACTGAGAACATTCATCTTGTACAATCCATCCAGGAAATTATTGTAGTCTCCTAATCAGCAAGCTTATGAACCAGAGCAATTACCAACGTGTAATCAGCAGAACATGCATAGTTTGGGTGCTAGCGCATCCAGTAGCCACCTTTTCCTTTCACTAAAAGGTAGGTAGCCAATTCCAGCAATCAATTCATACCACACCACACATGTCAACGTGCAAATCCAACACGGCACAGCCTAGCGCAAACAAAGGCCTAGCCAACCTTCTAGTTGAGACCAGACCAAGTAGATCAAAATCCAGTACCCAGCACTCAAGCAGCTGCCCTCTTTCGCGTCAATCCAGAATCAATCAAAACTGAAAAATGCGACGCGTTTCCCTCGAACCTACCAAGTAGCAGTATTGAGAGAGCTAGGTACTCCTAGCTAGGTCCTAGCTCGGTATCCATCTGCGGTGTAGTAGTAGTACAGTACCTGGCGCCAGAAAGCGAGGACGTTAGCTTTGACGGCGCAGCCTGGGGGTCCGTAGTCGTAAAGCCCCGCGACGCCGCCGTAGATCTTGAAGGGAGGGCACGAAGAAGAGCCGGCGCTCCAGCGTGTTGGTCACGGCCGCGCGGAACGCGTCCCGGCTCATCGTCCCCGCCCCACCCGCTAACGGGGCCGGTGCAGCCATATCCCCGAGCCGCCGCGCTGTCGGGGCTAGGGTTTTGGGCGCGCGTAGTAGGAGCAGGAGGGGTTTTGCGAGCGGCGCGCGGGGAGGAGGGCGACGAGAGGAGGAAGAAGACGCGGCGGAGCAGGAGCATCAGATGGGGAGCGGATCGTGTGGCTGACGTGTGGGCCCCGCTAGTCGGTGGCCGCGGTTGCGTCTCAATGTCCACGCGCGCTGGCCTGGTGGTGAGTGGGCCATCGGTGGCGTACTCCTGGGCCCACGGGGAACCAGATTTGTTTTTTTTTTTTGATGAGCAACTCCAGATATTTTCATGTGCTTCCGGGCTGCTCGGTTGGGCCGGGGTAGCAGACTGGATAGCAAGGAGAAGGAAACCATTGTATAAGTAGGCCGAAATTAGGCCCATTGCAAGAGTGGTTCTAAGAGTAAAAACTGGCCCATTACGAATTAGAGGCATGGTGGTGGATTCTGAAAGTAAGTTTAGTGGGCTATCTACTGTGGGCCCATGTTTAACAAGAGATGTGAAATTTCTATGGTCCTTCTGTGATGCCATGTTGTGTAATGTGAAGTTTGGAACACATTAAAGATTTCAGTAGAAATTCTGTTTATATAAATACATTTATGAATAGACACACACACTCAAATATATACATGTAAATACCCTTCACACCTCTAAATGACCCTATAAACACCTCCAAAAGATTGGGCTAGATTGACATGTCTTCCTTTCTTTGTAGTAATGATAAGAGAAACTCTAATAGCATCTTTATATCCTTTCGTACTGATAGGAACATAGGAAATAGATTGTGGTAAACAATCTACCTAACTCTTTAAATAAAAAAGAACTACCTCTCAAAATCCTCTTGGTGTTGGTGTGGGGTGTTTGGTCAGCTCTTGCTACCTTTGTTTCTTTGTTGTTGTGTTTATTTGTTTGGACATGTTGGGTGGGGGTGGGGCTTTGCCCCACAGTTTTAATTCAAAAAGAACAACCTCAATAGTCCCTTTAAATTCTTCTGTATCGAGAAGAAGAGCAAAAAGAAACTCCTTCACCAACTTCTTCAACTAAATCTATAAATATATTCCTACTCTCTATTTTTTGGTTTGTAGCTCGCCACAGCTAGATCTCCAAAATGCCAAATTAAGATATAGGAAAGTTGCTGAAACAACGTTTTTTATAGAATTACTCTCCAAATGATTATTTATAAAGTGTGTTTACCAAAACCGTTGGAGATGCTTTAAATTTATTTAATGATATGTATTTTATTTTTATAGTCTTTATGTAAGTGCGTACGTGCATTCATGCGTGGAAAGAAGGAATACTTGTCATTGCAGTCATTAGGCTTAACTTGTAACCTATATATATAACCTTCCATTGCATAAAAAGTGTAATTGTCACTTCCAAGATGTCAATATTTATGCAACAATCTCTTCAGGACATAGGGAGAGAATATCAATATTTATGGTTCATAATAAGTATATATGATCGTTAGATTAATGATTCAATGATGTATTTTAATAATAAACTTAATTACTTGAAGATGCAATAGTTTTACTAATAATTTTTAAAAAATCTAGTCAAATTTAAGAAAGTTTAACCAATACAAAACCATGTGCAAGATTCTCCTTAAGAGGAGTATCATAAGTAAATGGAAATATGAGAGTTGTGTTTGGGATTTTGCCCGCTTTCAGTTTTCGGCTCCGCTTCAACTCTCGCATTGCCAAACATATCTAATTCTATGAAGTCTGCTCTGCAAAAAAGGTGGAACCTGAGGCCAACAACTCTTTTTTTCTAGAGCACCTCAAGAGCTACTTCAGTTTTTAGAGTTTTATACTCTCACATAGAGTTGTGGAATAATTACTCATCTTGTCACTCATTAATCATGGAGTGACATGCAGCAAGACGCACCCTCTTTGCCTTCTGTTGCCGGGCGTCTGCTCCGAGCGGCAAAGCGCAGCCCCTCTGCTAGCGGCCCTTCTGTGTGTTTTTTTTCTAAACGAGCACTAGCAGTTGGTGACTAGATGAAATGTGCAAAGTGCCGTTGGTGCTTTCCTTGAGCCGTCGAATTTTGATTGGTCAAGAGTTTTTGTGTTGCATCCGTGAATTGCACGGGGTGTTCAATTCTGAAAAGCAAACCCAAAAAGTGCTTCAAAGATTATACATCACATCAAATCTTTTTGTCGCATGCATGGAGCATTAAATATAAGTAAATAAAAAAATAAAATGTATAATTTGGCTAAAAAGTACGAGGGCGAATATTTTTTGAGCCTAGTTAGTCTTTCATAGGACAATAATTATTAAATACAAACGAAAAAGTGTTCTGATGAAATTTAACCCAAAATATTTCACCAACTAAACACACCCACGATAGAACACATGACTATACTCTGAATACCTTGGTTCGTAGCGTGTATACATGTATACCACCTAAATTGCAAGCTTCAAATCTTGAGTATGTAATGATCTAGCATGGCCGAATATACAATTCTAATCAGGGGAATAATGGACAACTTGTATGAACAATCTATTTCTAAAGTTGGTGCGAGTCGTGATGCCAAACAAGATACCAACGAACTCCGCGCTCCACGGTGGAGCTGCTCTAGTACACACTAGAGAATAGGAATAGATTCATTCACAACGTAGCCGGCCGGCCCATTCGGCGCAAAGCTAATTTAATAAAGGTCCTATATATATATATATTAATATTGAGGTGGACGTGCATGCATATAGATCAATGTCAACTAATACGACAAACCAAGAGCTGATGATTAGCTGCATGCACTGCATCTGGTTTTCAATTGGCAGAGAGTACAATTGTGCACCCAATCGATGAGCGCCGAACTGAAGAAAAGTTCACGCAAAATAAGCCAAGGATTCTTGAGCACGCAGTAGGGGCTAGATTAGGCCCTTTTTCCCAGCTGTTTGTTTCTGCTTTTATCGAGCATGTGTATCCTCTTTGCTCTGTTGGCTGGCTGCTTTGCTCCCACCTCTCTATAGAGCCTAGATCAGGTCCTACAGTCTGACGATGGAGATGTGTGTGATGGTTCATGCATATATATGCCTGGAATATGATGGGAATAGGTAGACAAAGAGAACATGATATTATATTGCATTCACTGAACACAAATGGCATCGAGAAAACAGCAACTATATAACTGCCAACATTTTTCAGTCTGAAATATGATGGAAATGGCAGATTACAAGAAACAGCATAATTAAGTTAATTCTTCAGAGAATCCAAAATCCCCGCATAATTTGTGTACCCAAGAGTCCCGAATAATCAATAGCTAGATTAATACCCGTAGCGATTCTTTTGCAATGTGAAGTGACCGACCACCGGAAAGTGTTCATGTTCATCCTTTCCAAACTACGATGCACTAGGTTTCAGAGAAACTGAAGCTTAGAGTGCTTGCCTTTGCTTAAACAACTGACAGGCAAGACAATGACGATACATACATAAAATTCTCCCGATTCATTGTTTCTTTTAAAAAAAAGTAAGGTAAATAAAACACCAAAAGCACATAGCAACAAGGTGAGCATGAACAAGGACAATGGGACAAGAATAATCCCAAAAGGGACGCTCTCATGCAAATTAATTGATTAAAGGAAGGAGCTTTTCGAAAGTTTGATGTGGAACTAGTTCCGCAGGAGGAACCTGGAAACATTCTTGCACATCCATCATCTTTTCTCTCTCTCTCTGTGCACCTTTTTGATGGATTGATTCACTTCAAGGTGAACCCTGGGAAAAAGTTGAAGTGGTAATATACTATTCCTTCACCTAGTTGGAATGTAACACACCTACTCTGAATGTAACAGCCTATCTCGACCATTGCAAGCAAATAGATAGATGTCTTGAACAGAGAGATTATTGGCACATTTTTCGATCATATAGCATAGTGATGTTGATTTTCTTTCCATAACAATCCAATAGTTTTTTTTTTTGAATGCAAACAATCCAATAGTTTTGAGTGACACTATTTTACTTGCTCCTATCTATATGACCTAATAAGGATAACATCATATTCCCTCGTAGTGCATATTGGTGAGTTGAGAATGTTGGGTGGTTCAGTGCTTCATCTGAATGACAGAATAAAGGAAACAACAAAGACACAGAATACATCTGGTTATTAGTTAAGTGAAGAAAGGCATCAACTAATTAATTAGATTAGAGGATCGCTGAATATACGGATTAAGTTTTGGCAAAAGCTCAAATTAGTAATGCTGATATAGTACATGCGTGTCTGTAGGACAAATGTTGAAGATAATATAATGTCAGAAAAAAGGCTTTTATTTTCCATTCACAAAGGAAAGAAAGGATCATTTTTAGTTAATGTTTGGCGCAAACCCTGAAGGATATGCCTGTTTCGTTAGTTATCCTCATGTGTGTCGTCATCACCAATTTGTGTCTTCCGATTATTTTTGTCCCTCCACTACGGGGAATCCGCGCTTTGCCGAAGTGCTTTCGCCGCGACTCAAGCAAAGCCCACTCGGAAAAGAAATCGTCGGCAAAGCATTCTTTGCCGAGTGCCGTATCGGGCACTCGGCAAAGGCTTTTGCGAAGTGCCTTGCCGAGTGCCGAAAAAAACACTCGACAAAGAAAAACACTCGACAAAGATAAAAGTCAAAAAAAAACCAAAAAAATAGCAAAATTTTTTTTTTTGAGAGGGCCGCCACCGACCAGCTACCACTTGCTCTCAACCATGATCTTTTTTCCAAGTTTTTTTCGACACTTTTTCACACTTTGCGGCGAAGTGGGATTCAACCCACAACCTCTCCTGTTCATACTGCCTTTACCACTGCACTACACCTGTCACTTGTGTCTAGATTCATTATTAGCTCCTCATATATTATACTAAATCGGAATTGAATTTTTCAAAAACGACGCCGGATGCAAAAACTTCCTAAATAAAAATTGTAGACCTTGAAAAGTTGTGAAACTTTATAGTTGACAACTTTTTGATTTAAAATCGTTTAGGTCCTCAAAAAACTGGTTTGAAAACGAGGTTTTGCCGAAAGTGCCTAAAAACACTTCGGCGAAAGACTTTTCTTTTGCCGAAAGTGTAAAAAAACACTCGACAAAACGAGGTTTTTAAACTAGTTTTTTGCCCCAAACGAGCTTAAATAAAAAGTTGTCAACTACAAAGTTTCATAACTTTTGAGATCTACACTTTTCATTTAGGAAGTTTTTCCATCCGAGGTCATTTGAAAAATTCGAATTTTAAATTTGAGAGCGCTTTTAGACCTAGTTTTTGCATGATAAGATGAATTGAAATCAAAAGTTTTGTACTATAAAGATTCATATCTTTTGGAGACTTACAAAGTTTACTTTGGTTATTTATTTATTTGACAAAAATGTTAGTAACATTGTTCGTAAAAATCTTATTAATCTCTTCTAGTTGTAGGAAACTATGAAAGGATATGAAAGAGATGTAAGTTTTGTGAACAACGTTATTGATGCTTTGTCAAATAAAAGAAATGACCAAAATAAACTTGTAGAGCTTGAGAAGTTATGAAACTTTGTAATTGAAAACTTTTTATTTAAGCTTCGTTTAGGGCCTCAAAAATCGATTTGAAAACATGCTTTGTCGAAGTGCGAAAAAGACACTCGCAAAGA
>JADLZK010007283.1:0-46088 GCA_015847255.1 Hyparrhenia diplandra
GTGTGTTTGAGAGGGGGTGAGGCCCTCTACTTATAGGACGAGAGGAGGGGGTGTGTCAAATTCCAACCTCATTACTAACCTAAACCGACCTCCAACGTCGGTTCTATGGTACAATGAACCTGCCCATGCACATAACCGCCTTTGGCACGTCGGCATGGGCCACCTGGACAAAGTTGGGCTGATTTGGCCTCGGCGCTGGCGCGGGCATGCCAAAAATTGGGCCAAATGGGCTGAAATTTGACAGGATCGTGGGCCTCTGAATAAGCTTCCCAAAAAAGTATGGTTCACTAAAAACGGAGTTCGTATGAGAAAGTTATGCCCAAAATACTAGACCCCGCTCCTGCAGCCCGGTATGGTTTTGGATTGGATTTGGGCCTCCACCTCTTGAGCTTGTGTTTGGACATTAATATCCATGTTTCTTTGGCTTTTCTCCTCTCTTCTCCTTGTCTTGCATTGGGCCATGATTTCTCTTATATTTTCCTTTACTTTTAGCCCACTATTTATATGTTTTCATACTTGTCCTGCAAAACAAGAGAAGTACCAAAACTTGTGAAAATGGTTAGCTCAAAGTCCCTATTTCTATTGCGTTTGGTGGTTTTTATGCTAATGTTGGTGGTGTTTTATATGCAGTTGGTTACCACCAACAATTACCACGTACACAGAAGGGTTATGATGCAATCTGGGTAATAGTGGATCGGTTAACTAAAGTTGCTTACTTCCTACTTGTCAAGACCAAGTGTACTAGACCACAGTTGGCTGATTTGTATATGGAGAGAATCATTTGTTTACATGGAGTTCCAAAGAAGATTGTGTCTGATAGAGGTACTCAGTTCACATCTCATTTCTGGAAAAAGGTACATGAGTCTTTGGGGACAAAGTTGTATTTTAGTACAGCCTATCATCCACAGACTGAAACGACTAATCAAATTTTGGAAGACATGTTGAGCGCTTGTGCTTTGCAGTATGGTACTAGTTGGGATAAGAGTTTGCCTTATGCAGACTTCTCCTATAATAATAGTCATCAACAGAGTCTCAAGATGGCACTGTTTGAGGCATTGTATGGGCGTAAATGTAGAACACCCCTGTTCTGGAATCAAACAGGAGAAAGTTAGGTGTTTGGTCCAGATGTGCTTAGAAATGCGGAAGAGCAGGTAAGAAAGATCAGAGAGAACTTGAGGGTAGAACAATCTCGTCAGAAAAGTTATGCAGATACTAGGAGGAAATATTTGAATTTCAATGTGGGTGACTATGTTTATTTAAAAAGTATCGCCAATGAGAGGTGTTAAGAGGTTCAATATGGAAGGGAAGTTAGCACCAAGGTATGTTGGTCCGTTCAAGGTTCTAGAGAGACGTGGTGAAGTGGCTTATCAGTTGGAACTACCTGATAGTTTGTCTGGTGTGCATGATGTGTTCCATATGTCACAACTTAAGAGGTGTTTGCAAGTACCTAAGGAGCAAATACCTTTGAAAGAGCTTACTGTTAAAGAGGATCTTACATATGAGGAATTCCTGGTAAAGGTTTCGGAAACAGCAGAAAGGGTCACTAGAAGCCGGGTTATAAAGATGTGCAAGGTTCAATGAAACAGGTATTCAGAGGTAGAGGCTACTTGGGAAAGAGAAGAGGAATTGAGAAAGACATATCCGTAGCTGTTTGAGTAAGCACACCCAAATCTAGAGACGAGATTCTCTTTAAGGGGGGTAGATTTGTAACACCCTAAAAATTTACATAAATTTAAAATAGTTTAAATTAATTTATTTAAGCATTTTGGTGATGCATTAAATATAGAGAAATAATAATTTTCATAAAATTAAAACTCATCATAAGGTTAGACACATGCTTGATGCACTTATGCTGTTGCATATTTTAATTCTGTGATGTATGGTTTTGTTTGAAACTGAAAATGATTTCAAATCCATTTGCAAAAGCATTTGGAAAGTTATTCAAATAAATTGAAAAGGAGCTTTACCTCTCTTTCTCCCTTTCCTAGATTTGGCCGCTCGTCTTGTCCTCTAGCCAGATGGCCTTTTCTTCTTTTCGGGCCGTCTTCCTCTCTCTCGGCCCCCTCACCCTTTCCTTTCTTCTTCCCCGACAAACACCTTCCTTAGGTGGGCGTCGTTTTTCGTTCGATTGGAGCTCGAAGCTTGAGCTTTCCATATTTGCCGCCGCCCTCGGGGCTATATAAGCCGATGCCCACACCCCTCCGCTTCCATCTTGCTTTGCAGCTACCACCTTGAGCAGCAGCCGCAACGCCCTAACCCTAAAATTTCACCGCCGCCAAGCTCGACGGCAATTCCGTCCAATTGCTGCCTCATCTTCATCGTAAGGAATTCACCGAGCACCGATAAGCTCTACCGAACCCGCTCGTCCTATTTTCCCCAATTTTTATGCTCCAGAGTGCTCATACCGGCTTGCCGGACATCGCAAGTCGCAGCCGTCCGCCAAATCAAGCCACACGTCATCCACGCTCCATCTCGGCCCCGGTTTCATCCTTGGTAAGATCGCCTTAACCTCCTCTCTCGATTGGATCAAGTCCCATCTCAATCCATGGTCTATAGGGCCAGTTTCAATTTTTTTGATGAGCTCTTGTCGTCGTCGTCCATGGCAGTCGCCGCATGCCGCTCTATTCCGGCGACAGCGCCACCCGAACCCAGCTAAATCTAATCTCAGCCACTGATTCAAGATCCAGCGGCCAAGAAACACTGATACCCCTTCGTTTGGACTTTTTTTGCTAAAAAGACCCTGGGTTCCTTATTGTTCCACCCGAGCTCCTCCGAACAGATTCAATTCCTGATTTTATTTATTTTATCTCAAAAATCATTTTAGTTTATTTACAGTTTTGCCATCCAGATTCAAATCCTTACAACTCTTGCATTTTAAATCCAAATCGATCTGTTCCAATTGTGTTAGATTCATAATCTTGTAATCTACATGTTTAACTCACTGTTAACCTAGTTTTGCAACTTTTAAATTTTGATTTTATATTTAGTTTATTATTTAATTAGAGTAAATCTTGTAAAATTCATATCATCACCATTTTAACTTCGATTTCAGTGATTTTGACGTCCATGTGATCGTAGCAATGCGTACTAGTGTTTCAAAACATTTTCAACTTATTTTCTTGCTATTGGTGTATTGTTCTCATAATGTCTCTTGTTTGCATCGTGTATGAATGCGTGGATGATTGTATGTTGCTACATGATGATTAATATAGACGGTGAGCTATTCGTTGTGGAACCAGAGTTTCTCCGCAATCCGGATCATCAAGAGTTTTTTGACCAAGGCAAGTATAGCAGGGGATTATCCTTGTTGTCCTATTCACCTTAATCATTAAAATCATTATGCATGTGTCTACCTTGATTACCTTTAAGGATATCCGAGCTTTGAATACTTGTAGCTTGATTACCTTAGGATTTTGCATTTGGGTAGTATTTATGCTAGTGCTCTACTTACACCATATTATTGAACTTTGATTAATGCAATGAAGTATAACAGATGCATTTTTAACATGAATCATAGGACGAGGGAGCTTATGTTTTTATTTATGATGCTCTTAGCTCTCCGTAAGGACTTATCTATTTGTGAACCTCTAGGACATACAGTATAACTGTGAGGGCCACATGGCTCTGGCTTTAGTCGATCAAAGGACCTTGTTTAATCTATTAATGGTTACTGTAAAGGGAGCTAGGGGTTTGGTAGATCGTGGATCTCTGGACTGGTTGTATCACACGGTCTGACTGAACGTATCTATGAGGCTGTTGACATATTAAACAAACCTTTGAAAGGCTTTATATGATTTTCGGTGTTTGGGGAGTCATGAACCTACTCATTTGGAAATCATAACTCATAGTGAAAGTGTACACCCCTGCGTAGAGTTAAAAACTGATATATCAGCCGTGTTCGTGGTTATGAATGGCCTTGGAGACATTTATGGATAGAAGTTCACTGTTAATTCATTGTTTATGATCTACTTGTTATTCATACTTGTTTATTTCTTACGATTATGGGTTGTTCGGAATCTTGATGTTAATGCTTAAAATTATGATCAACTAAAAGCTAAATGCAGTTTAACCAGTGTCTATCCTTTTTGAGCCTCATTTACACCCCATGTTATATTTGTTGAGTACTATATGTACTTACTCTTGCTTTACATTCAATATTCAGAAAATCCCGTATGCGTAATAGAGTATGAAGCTTTTGATGAGTTTCAAGGCGAGTTCTAGGCTTGGTGTCAACCAGTTGGCATCCCTGTGGAGTTTTTGGAGTAGCACGGAGTGCTAGTTATCTTCTTCCGCTTTATTACACTTTATTAAGTTTTTGATCCTTAAAAACGGGTATGACAGTCCTGCTTGCAAAGACAAGGTAGAGATCAAGTGCATGGGCTTTGTTGGTGGAAAAACACCAACAGAACCAAAACTTCATTCATTCTTCTCTAACCTTAGGCACATTAAACAAGATAGATTTGATGTCTTATATGCTTTGCTTAATCCTAACTTGGGTGACAAGATCAGAAGATTGAGCATGAATGTTGCAATTAAAATATTTGGTAGAAAGGATCAAACTTCTTAGCTTATGGAAGGATTGTTTATCTATGCTTAATGCATCAATGGTTTTATGATTATGACTATCTCCATCCAAAGTAAGGTATACAACATTGTAGCTTACATGATTAGAACTATGTGATCAAGAGAGTGGTGGTAGGAACAATTAAAGAGTTAACATGTTGAGTTAATGAAGTTTGATCAAGCAAGGTTGTTACTCTAACATGTTTTACTTCTCCATTTATGAGCATGCCATAATTAAGGAAAAGCTTAATTAATGAAAACTTACCTCAAGATATTACATTCATTATTGGAGCGCGACGGCACTGTAACACCTTATGGTGGTCCTTTCCTTCTGCTTAAAGCTTTCCTTATTTGGCCTCTTGTGTATTTTGTTCTTAACTTGTCTCCTCAGTTGCATCGTCCTTTCTTTCTTGTTCTTTAGATTGTGCTAGGACCTTTTTACTCCTCTTATTGTTTTATTCCTGCAGCATTAGTAAACAACACATACCCGAAGGAATATACAAGTAATGATAAGGATAGTGTTTTCATAGAGCTAAAGGCCACTTTCTACAGAAAAGTTTGGTTGAACATTTTAGCATAGATCATTTATCTCATGTTTTAGTATCACCATTACTTCTTCTAAAGGATTGATTTTTATTTTGTCTTAAGTTTGATTCTCATGCGTCAAAATCATTCAAACTTATAGAAATAGAGCAATAGTGAATAGAGAGATTGCAAACCAGCGTATGGAGTGTCGAAGGCATGTGAGGAAGGCAAGCATGGCTGGATCATCTTTAGTGGATTTGGTCTTCCTTCTCCATGCAACATCATCCTTGAGTGAGTGCTTTTGATTGTAGATCTTGTTTATGGCACTCCTCTGCTTCCTCTTTGTGGGAATTCTTTTATCCACGAGCTATGTCTTCCTTGTGCAATGTTGTTGAAGTTCATGTGTCATGCTTCATCTCTGGTATGAGTTCATCTCAGGACCTCCTCCAAGTTGATTCAAGAGTTTTTCTTCCTGCAGGGGTTAGTCCAACAAAATATCCAACGTCTACTATAGCATACTATCGGTTCAAAAATCAACCTAGACACTATGTCTAATTTGATTTAGGAAGGTGTTTTAACCTAAGCACCACGCTTAATTTAAAAGCCAATAGAAGTAAAATCACCGCTCCTAAACTAAGCACCATGCTTCATTTAAGAGATGTATGAAGATATTCCAAACCTTAGCATACTAAAGCAGACAAAAGGTAGCATGAAGGTATTATAGATATTTACTCAGATGGAGATGAAAGAGCATGATTGTTATTTAAATTGAGCATGTTTTAAAGGTAGAGACAACCAAGATAATGTAGCAACATGGCATAAGATGTTTTTATTCATGTGATTCAATGTTGCATAATGATTGGTTGGACATACCTCTCATTGTCATCCTTCGTTCCTTTTGCTCCAAGCCTAAAATGGTTAGTGACAAAAATACCCGAAGGAATATTTCATAATTATATATCTATGCTCATTTCACTAGAGTATTATAGCAAAAGATGAACACTTATGTTACTTCCCTAGGGTGCTTGTTTTAGGACAAAAAGCTCATCCTTGAGAAACATTCAAATTATGATTCAAGATGGTAAAGAGGTTTCCCTTGCATCACTAATCTCAAGATTCAAGCCAATGAGATCTGCAATATTTATGATAAACATATGCATCTACAACCACCCTTTTTAAATCTTTAGGAACAGTTAGCACAAGGGGGTTGGAGATCTCATATATGGCAAGATTAAAGAGAGTAATTGATTTAGGAGTTTGCTCAAATGAGCATGGATTCGATAGAATGTTCATGAAATAACTTCCATACTCGTTGATGTTCTCCAGCCATTGACAATGCTCTTTTTGGTCTTCCTTAGATCCTTCATGATTTCTATGCTCGAGATTTCTAGGATCATAAGGAGACTTAGGAAAAAGAGCACAAGAGGATTCATTGGGGTCAAGGATGAGGTTGAAGATGGGTTCGGACAAGTTATCTAATCTGAACATAGAGGGAGAGAAGATAGGAGTGGCTTCTAGATAGCTTTACTCTCCTTCTATGGCATTATTAGATACATCATCCTTGAGTTTTGCCCAATGTCCTTTGTAAGAATAAGAACGCTTTCTAAGAGATTCTCCCTTAAGAGGATTTGGATAATATACACTCAAAGGTCTCTTATGAAGCTGGAAATTTATGCTCTTCCCAAAGTCATCTCCATCAGGGATTTTCAAGGGTTGAATGTCTTCTTCCGTCAGAGGTTTTTAGAGTATTAATGGTTTGTGATTGATAGCTAGATCTTGGGATTGGAATGATGGTGATTTGGCTATCAAAACTTTCTCCTTTTGTCTAGAGGATGATTTATTTTCTTCCTTTGGGTGTTCATAAAGAATGCTAGTGCGAAGATCACACTTACTGAGTTTTTCAAGGACAAACCTTGCCTTAGAAAAGGAAAGAAAAGTTCCTCCAGTGGCTGCATGATGGTCTTGCTCACAACATTCCCAGGATGAGGCCAAAGATCCACTACCCTTTTGTTTAAAGGACATGATCTGGCTTCTAAGATTAACTATGGGGTGGAAGTCTATCCAAAAGGTAGAACATATGGTTCCCCAAGCTTCTTGCTTCTTCTTTTGGGTTCGGTTGTACCATTGGCTAGCTCTTCCTTTCAAAGAGAAGGGAAAAAGCTTCCAACAGATGGTTTCATTAGACATGCCTTCTATGCGGAGGCAGTCACTAAATTCCTTGAACTTGTGGAGATGAAGGTCAGAATTCTCTCCTAAAAAGGGTTGTTTCATGATCATTTCGATCAACCATAGGCGCAGCTCATAGCCAGGTGTTACGATAAACCCTAAAGATTATAGTGGCATAAAACCTATGCTTATGGGTGCAGCATATTGATAGATAAGTATGGAATCCATGGATCCCACAAAGATAGAAATAGATGAGAAGATAGAAAAGAAAAGTGTAAAAGTATAAATCAAGCAGAGACGGAACCAGGGGCAGCAGGGGCCGTGCCCCCCCAGCACAGTGCATTTGTTTAATACCTATATATAAATACTTGAATTCATAGCAAAAAATCAAATTCACCCATTTTTTATCCAAATAGTTATGATTTTAGTTAGAAATAATGTAATTTTTTCATAAGTTGTTGAAACATATAATTATATATATTTTATCACACTAAAAAATACGATCATATTTGTCTGCCCCCCTTAATCGAAATCATTGGTTCCGTCTCTGAATACAAGACTAAGTTACACTCAAAGTTCTCTCAGCAACCATTCTCCCCGACAACGGCACCAGAAATGTTTGTTGGTATTTGTTATGCCCACAGAATGATCAAAGAGAAATAATCCGCAAGCGCACGGATACCGATGTAGCACTTCACCCGAGAGGAGGGTTTCAAATATCGTATCCATAGGGAGAATGGTGACATAGTGATTGAGGCTATAACTTAATCCCTGAGCAGCGATCAAGAACTTGAGAGGATATAGAGGTAAAGGAGATCACTATGGTTGTCTAGTTCTTACCCTTGCAAGCTATGCTATTATTGTTCTAGTGGGGACATTATTCATAAAGAAAGACACTAGCAAAGTGTGCAATCCTAAGCAAAAGGCCCTGCTAGTCCTAAACCAACGGGAGGTGGGCTATAGAGAATTAACGGGGCGGTTGGTCACCCCCGTTAGTTACCACCGATCTAAAAGGTAGGGTGCATCCACAAGCAACCTTGGTCTAAGCACCACGCTTACACCTACAGCTACTTCTCTAATCTATAGGGTCCTATTGATTAAAGTACTTAAACAAGAGTTGCAAACCTTAAGAACAATAAGAATAATGTTACTTACTCGAATAAGAAGTTGATCCACCGTAGAGTCTCAGAAGCAAGCCCCAGATGGAGCTTGATCCCGGAGGTACAAGCCGAAGAGGAGTCACCGACAGGCTCGATGCTTCCTCTAACTCTTCTCTTCACCCACACTCTAAATCTCTGAATGAGACTAGCTCTAATCTCTCTTGGATACTACAAAACTAATCTCTCAACTTGATGCTTGGCTCTTCAACTCTATTCTAAGGCTTCTAGTTCTAAATCTAGTTCTAGTTCTAGTTCTAGAACTAGAGAAGGCTTAGGGTCTATGCCTATTGAATAATGAATTGAATGAATAGCCCAAGGGTCAAGGGCCTTGCTTATATAGGGGCATAGGATGCACGAGAGCCCTTGGATCACACTGTTGGCATTTGTTAAGTGCTAAAAGAATATGAAGGATTCTGCAAGCGCACAGAACACCTACCATTGTACCTTTTCCCTAGGATGAGTATTCTAGAGTATCGTATCCACAGGGAAGCTTTGGCTAAAGCATTCTAATAAGTCACAATCATGCATCCACTAATTCAGTAAACCACTAGACTATAGTGAGGGGGTAATTGTTAAAGGATAACTTATTAACAATGCATAAAATAAAAACCTACCTAAGATATCTAAGAGTAACTAAACTATAATCAAGAGGTCAAAGGGAGAGATTAAGGTTCTTGGATACTTCTCTATTACTTAGGTTCTATGATAGCAATCATACTATAACACTTTGGGACACCAAAGCACTAGCCACGGAAAGGGATGAGAAGGGGGCTAGGAAGGTTTGGCAAGGTCCTACAAACACCAACCCGAATGTGGTGGAATACATCGGCCATCAGGGCTGTCACCACCTGGGGCTACCACAAACTATCCGTGGGGTTGGGTGCAATCTCAGGTAACCTCTAGTCTAGACACCATGTCTACACTATCAATTACTACTCTAATCACATATGATAACTAGAGCACTCGATGCGAGCGGAGATCCCATGCAATAGCATAAGAACTATACTTAACCATATATGTAAAACATGGAAGTAAATAGAGAAGATAAATATATGAATCATAAGTCTTATAGAGAAGATACAAAGACATACCATACTCTGAAGACATATCCAGAACAGGAGCATAGCTCCTCTCTCCTTTTACTCCTGATTAGATCTAAGTTAGATCTAATTACATGACTAATCTATCTCTAATTACATAGCTAATCTACTTCTAATCTACCTCTAATTCACTAATCCCAGAGAGAGGTTATCCTTACATTATTGGGACACCTCTACAACTGAGAGTTAATGAATAGAATGAGATAGAATGAGTTAGGGTTTTGCCCTGGGGTCAGGGGGTCTTCTTATATAGGCCTTGGCGATGAACGATAGCCCTTGGATCAAACCGACCTTGGCAACGGTGTAGATACAACCTCAATGTCGGTTACAAAACCGACCTACGAAGATGGTCCCTGTTTGTTCTTGTAGACCGGGCGGCCGCCGGGGTGGACATTGGCGGGCGCCAGGGTGGAGTGCCACCTCGGCATCCCGTCTTTTCTCGTGTCCTCTGGTATCTTCTAGAATGTTTTAGTTCACTTTTCGGGTTGAGTTGCTTCACGGACAAGTCTGGTCTTCATATGCCTTGTATATTCCGGAACTTTCTCCATAATTCTCTGCAATTATCTATTAAGTCCCTGAAATTATATAAATCACCAAAACTCGTGGAATTATGTTAGTTAAACCCCTAGACTTATGTTGATATTCATTTTAAGCCCTTATCCAAGTTTAGTTGACTAGTAAAATTATGCTATAACAGGTGTCAACAAGTTTCCCCAAGCTTACCCTTTGCTAGTCCCTAGCAAAGCCAAACTTAACAATGGATCAGGAGTTGCTGCAACGCTTTCACACCTCAAAAGTACACATGCTTTCAAACAAAATTTCTCTCCAGATAAAGATAAACTTGTTAAACTTCAACTTACCCTTATTACCTTTTTAACCATGGAGTTTATAGCTTTTTCTTAGGACCTTGAGCAATTGAAAGATAGAACAATCAAGTCAAGCACCATGTCTCAAACTCTTTATTCAACCTTCATTCTGGAGTTTTTGCAGGTTTTCAAAATAAAACTTAAAGTTCCCAGTATGACTCTCTCTAATCTCTCCTTTGTGGTATTTGTGGATCCTCTCTAAGGTAATAAAGTAGTGTTGCCTTTCTCTTATAGTATATAACATTTTTAGTTAAGGCAATAGCATACTATGCCTTCTTCTCTCTCACCTAATATCTAAGGCTTATATATCTGGAGCTCATAGGTAGGAGAAAATAATTTATTTTTCTTACTAAGCATATATTGTAAATTCAAGCAATGGATCCAAAGTTACAAGTCACACTGATCAGGTGGTGCATGTGTATGGTGGATAGGATATAGATGGTTTGGAATGTAGTAACGAAATGAATAGAATAGATAAGGGAAATCTTACTTTTGCTCCTTGAAAAATCTTCTCTCTTTTGTAAACTTTTTGTAGAGAACCTGGGTTGTATCTTTTTTCTTTCTTTATTTTTCTGGAGAGGTGGGTTCTACTCACCCTCGGACTTGTGTCCATTATTTCCTCTCTTATAAAGATGTGGGTTCTACTCACCCTCGGACACTTGTCCATTTTTCATCTTTATTTTAGAGATGTGGGCTCTACTCGCCCTCGAACACTTGTTCATTTTTTATCTCTTTTATTTAGGGAGGTAGGCTCTACTCGCCCGTAGGACTTTTGTCCATTTTTCATCTCCCTTTTTCTTTTTCTCTTTTCTTTTTTTTCTTTTTTTTTCTTTCTTTTTTTTATAATCTACAACCCAGATCTCTTTTTGCAATAACTTTTGAGAGGTATAAATGTAATGGAGCTTTTGTAAGATATTGGCTAGCAATGAATGAGTGGATGGGTATAGTAAATGTTTTTGGTTGCTCTCTCCTAGAATAGGAGTAGAACATTTTTGCTAGCTAGAGTGAATGGGTTTATATGGTGGATGCATATTTCCGGGATGGAAATAGCATATGTGTATGGAGTCGAGTGGAGTGGAATATAGTGAAGTGTACATGATCAGCATAACAAGTTTCTAAGGATCGACAAAGATTGAACAAACTCAATGCAAAAAAGCTATAATATATATATATATATATATATATATATATATATATATTATTAAAAGGTTTTCCTAATCTAAAGAGCATGTATATATGGCTGTGGTAGGAGGTTCACACTCTTGTCACACAGGAACTTATCATGTGCACTTTAATTTTCAAAAGATAAATCTCCAGAAATGTAGTGTCACTAGGAGTAAGATCAAATAGTAGCTCAGACTATCATATATCATATCCGTCAATTACCTAGACTTTAGAGCAAGCATTTAAAACCCATAGGTTTCAGGTTCAGAGCAATCTCAAGTCAAAGCAGTTGTATTAAAAAGCTCGAGAGAAATTAAGCTTGAAAGGTAGGTATTTGAAAGGAATTACAACGGAGCAACTATTCATCATCTCCATGGCTAGAGATTATCTTCAGAGTTTAATTTATTCGCACACTCTAATATAGACTCTTAATAAAGATTAGATAGACTCTATTTATTTGGTTTTCTTAGTTATGCATCTTTTTTATTTCTTTCTAATAAAGCAAACAAATCTAGCTAGTAGTAAATAAGATAAAGGGATACTTATCTGGATACATGGGGGTTGCACTCCCCCAAGCTGGATGTTGACATAGTCTTCGATGTTCTTGATAGTTGGAAGTAGAGGTAGATAGTGATGGTGGCTGATTGATCTTCTTTAACGCTAGACACCATGTGTGTCATGTCTCTCTTCCTTGGATCCCTTTGAACTCAAATAGACAACAAAACTAGTGGAACTTGATTAAGCGTTAGGGGTTAGCCACATTGCTTTTTGTCATCTCGGAAATCTTTCAAAGAAAGCATTAAATATTTTTGGGGTTTTCTATGCAAATAAGGATGACGATGCATGCATATTTATTTTATTTTTATGCCACCACAGTAAATATCCTTGTGGGTTGTCACACGCCACAAAATCACTCACATGGGGCTTAAAGTTTTTTCAAAGTATATGCAACAAACAAATATTTATTTTCTTTTTCTAAAGCAAGGCTAGTGCTAAAATGTAAATATGCCAAAGGAAAACAATTATGCAATGCAAGAAGTTAAATATGGATAACTACCGATCTTACCTTTTCGGTGAGGGTTCAGTATTTTAAGTCCTCTGAACGAGACTTCTTACCTTGTTATTTCCTTGAGCGTATTACCTGATCTTGACGGTTGTGCTCCTTAAGATGGTGAAGGACAACGTCACCTATGTTCTTTGCCTTATGAATTGGAGTGAAGCATTGATGTAGGCAGCGTCTTGTTTAGTGTGCATGCTTGTAAGGACATTCACTTGTTGAATTTTGGAGAGACTAATAGGCTTCTCCACCTTTTTGCTCAAAGTGTGTCCTGCTTGCAAAGTTAAGGTAGAGATCAAGTGCATGGGCTCTGTTGGTAGGAAAACACTAACAGAACCAAAACTTCATTTATTCTTCTCTAACCATTGGCACAACAAACAAGATAGAGTTGATTTATTATATGCTTTTCTTAAACCTAACTTGGGTGACAAGATCAGAAGATTGAGCATGATTGTTTGTGATTAAAACATTCGACAGATCAAATCAAGCTCGTTGACTCTTGGAAGGGTTTTCTTATCTAAACATCAAAAGCATGATTATGATTCTTCCAAAGCAAGGTAAGCAAAATTCTGGTTTACCAGATGAGGACTAAGAGATCAAGAGAGTGGTGATAAGAACAACTTAACGAAACATGTTGAGCTAAAGAAGATGGATCAAGCAAAGGTGCTGCTCTAACATGTTTGGCTCTTTGTTTATAAACATGCCATAGTTAAGGGGAAAGCTTAAGTAATGACAACTTACCTCAAGATGTTACCTTATTATTGGAGTGTGATAGCGTAACACCTTGTGGTGGTCCTTTTCTTCTATGGCCTCTTGTGTATCTTGTTCCGCACTTGTCTCCTTTATTGCATCATCCTTTCTTTCTTGTTCTTTAAATTGCACTTGGACCTTTTTGCTCCTCTCATGATTTTATTCCTACAATATCAGTTGACAACATATACCCGAAGGAATATACAAGTAATTGTAAACAAGGATAGAATTGTCATGGAGCTAAAGGTATCTTCTAAGCTACAAAAAGTTTGGTTGGAGATTTTTAATTAGCATATGCTCACTATTACTTTTTCTCTAGTGGGAAATTTTATTATATCTTAAGTTTGATTTTGATGAATGACATTTATTAATCATCAAACTTAAAGAGACAAAGTAATAGTGAGTAGAGAGATTGCAAACCAGCATGTTAGAGTGATGGGAGCTTGAGTAGAGGAGGAGTAATGTCAGATGATCTTTAGACGAATCGACCTTCCTCCCCCATGCTTGAACCTTCCTATCACTCGTCACTTTAAGTGTAAATGCTGAACCGTCCTAATCGTGTGTTGCAATCACCATTTCCTTAGATGTTGTTCATCCTTTGTTCCTGTCTTTGATGTTCTTATGGCCTGTTGCTTTGTCCATCCACTTCTTTTAAGTGATTGCTTTTCTAGATCATGTTATATGGCACTCTTCTTCATCAAATGGACGTAGCATAGACCTTTCCTGCAAAATATTAATGGACACATACCCGAGGGAAAATACAACATGGTTGAAGCAGGGGTTGTTGTCCAAAGTTCATAAGATCTCATCTATGCTAATGAAAAGATGGTTCTTTAATTAACTTATAGTACAGATTTTATTTACACATTTTGTTTGTGGCTGCACTCTAGTATGTGGATCAAGGCAAAGGTAACTTGTAGCAAAAGACAGAGCGAATGATATTTGATACTTACAATGCTTCCATGAATGAGCCGTGTCTTTTGCACAAGGGTGGAGTTCATCTTATGCCTTGCTTCATCTTTGATCTAAGTTCATCTCTTGACTTACCCAATTTGGATTTGAGAGTTTTCTGCAGGGGTTAGTCCAACATAATAACCAATGTCTACGCAAACAATTTTTAGTTCAATAACCAAACTAGACTCCATGTCTAATTCAATTAAGGAAGGCTATTTAACCTAAGCACCACGCTTAATTTAAATACCTTTGAAAACACCCTATTCGCGAATAGAAACATTCCCAAACCAAAGCATGCTATAGCGCACAAAGATAGCATCAAAGCACTATAGAGATTTATCCAATTAGAGATGAAAAAGCATGATCATGGTGAGGATTTTTTTCTTTTCTTCTTTTTTTTCCTTTTAGATGCAAACGACATGTATGCAAGGAAATAAACATGCAGTGGATCTACTATGAGAAAACATAAACTAAGTGGAGTGAATGCATGAGTTAATCAAGTAAACATGCAATGCAATGCAATAAATTAAATGATAACTACTCAATTAAATTATAGTCAATGAGTAAGACTTTCTCACCTTTATTGATCATACTTAAAGTGATGTGCAGCTTCTATGTACGTCACTTGAGATGTGTGCATTGAATTCTTGTGATGCGCTTCTTCTTTTTCCAATCTACATATGGTTAGAATAATATATATTTAAATACATACCTTTGAGACGGCAGGGTTTCAATGTGTGATGAATCTTGAATGATCAGGCACCCTGGGTTCTTCAATCTTTCTTCTTTTCTTTTCTTGTGGAATCTTGTCGGAAGGTCGCAACGACACCTTTTTTCCTGTCTATTCCACAATTCAACGTAACAAGGATAATCCTACTAAAGCTAGTGATACACTAAATTAGCGTACATCATGATCATCATTAGAATCTTTAGGCCAATTGCTTCCCCAAGAATGGCGCCAAAAAAGCTTGTTGGCATTTGTTAAGTGCTAAAAGAATATGAAGGATTCTCGCAGTTTACGTAACACCTACCATTGTACCTTTTCCCTAGGATGAGTATTCTAGAGTATCGTATCCACAGGGAAGCTTTGGCTAAAGCATTCTAATAAGTCACAATCATGCATCCACTAATTCAGTAAACCACTAGACTATAGTGAGGGGGTAATTGTTAAAGGATAACTAATTAACAATGCATAAAATAAAAACCTACCTAAGATATCTAAGAGTAACTAAACTATAATCAAGAGGTCAAAGGGAGAGATTAAGGTTCTTGGATACTTCTCTATTACTTAGGTTCTATGATAGCAATCATACTATAACACTTCGGGACACCAAAGCACTAGCCACGGAAAGGGATGAGAAGGGGCTAGGAAGGTTTGGCAAGGTCCTACAAACACCAACCCGAACGTGGTGGAATACATCGCCATCGTGGCCGTGTCACACCACAGGGCTACCACAAACTATCCGTGGGGTTGGGTGCAATCTCAGGTAACCTCTAGTCTAGACACCATGTCTACACTATCAATTACTACTCTAATCACATATGATAACTAGAGCACTCGATGCGAGCGGAGATCCCATGCAATAGCATAAGAACTATACTTAACCATATATGTAAAACATGGAAGTAAATAGAGAAGATAAATATATGAATCATAAGTCTTATAGAGAAGATACAAAGACATACCATACTCTGAAGACATATCCAGAACAGGAGCATAGCTCCTCTCTCCTTTTACTCCTGATTAGATCTAAGTTAGATCTAATCTAGTTCTAATTACATGACTAATCTATCTCTAATTACATAGCTAATCTACTTCTAATCTACCTCTAATTCACTAATCCCAGAGAGAGGTTATCCTTACATTATTGGGACACCTCTACAACTGAGAGTTAATGAATAGAATGAGATAGAATGAGTTAGGGTTTTGCCCTGGGGTCAGGGGGTCTTCTTATATAGGCCTTGGCGATGAACGATAGCCCTTGGATCAAACCGACCTTGGCAACGGTGTAGATACAACCTCAATGTCGGTTACAAACCGACCTACGAAGATGGTCCTGTTTGGTTACTGTAGCCTGGCGGCCGCCAGGGTGGACATTGGCGGGCGCCAGGGTGGAGTGCCACCTCGGCATCCCGTCTTTTCTCGTGTCCTCTGGTATCTTCTAGAATGTTTTAGTTCACTTTTCGGGTTGAGTTGCTTCACGGACAAGTCTGGTCTTCATATGCCTTGTATATTCCGGAACTTTCCCCATATTCTCTGCAAATTATCATTAAGTCCCCTGAAATTATATAAATCACCAAAACTCGTGGAATTATGTTAGTTAAACCCCTAGACTTATGTTGATATTCATTTTAAGCCCTTATCCAAGTTTAGTTGACTAGTAAAATTATGCTATAACAGGTGTCAACACACACCGACCTTGATCAACGGTCAAGATGCAATCTATAAGTTGGTTAGAAATCGACCTATGAAGCAGGCCGCCAACGGGCTCTGGGCCAGCACGGCCGAGCCCAGGGAGGAGCATGGCCGAGCTCCCCCTATGGGCTTTTGGCCCAAGCTTCATTGCGTCGCCTTCTGGTGTCTTCTAGAGTCTTCTAGTGGAGGTTTTAATGCGAAATAGATATCTTTTGATTCCGGACTCCGAATATAGCAAATGATATGTCTGTTTGGATCGTCTCGACAGGCCCTTCATAATGGTGCACTCGAATCCATCATTTGAGATACATTTATACCATAGAAAATCATTTATCCTATAAAACAAGTGAGAACACCAAAACTTGTGGAACTCAATAGTATAAACCCCTATACCTATGCTTGGTGATTGAATTTAATACATATGTAAGTTATGTTGATGGTTTGTAATTGGTGTTAATGACCATCAACAACTCCCTGAAGCTTACCTTTTGCTAGTCCCTTAGCAAAGCTAAATTCAGCAACGGATCAGGAGTTGCTACTATGCTTTCACGCCTCAAAAGTACACATGTGTTCAAACAAGAACTCTCCTTTGGATTAGAGTAGACTATTCTGACTTTCGAACTTACCCATATTACCTTTAACCATGGGGCTTATAGCTTTTACTTGGGTCTTGAGCAATTGAAAGACAGAACGATCAAGTCAAGCACTATGTCTCAAGCTCTTTGATCAACTATTATTCTGGAGTTTTTGTATGTTTTCAAAATAAGACTCAGAGATCCCTTTGTATGACCCTCTCAAGTCTCTCATACATGGTATTTGTGGATCCTTACCAATGCATTAATGGTGTTATGCCTTCTCTCCCTAGAATATGTGGTATTTTTGAATAGGGCAGAAGTACACTATGCCTTCTCTCTCTCACCCTATAACTAAGGCTTATATGTGGAGCTCATAGGTGAGACTGTTCATACATACGTACTAAGCATATATTGTAGGGTCAAGCAATGGATCCAAAGAAACGAGTCATATAATCAAATCAAGATGTGCATGTGTGTGGAATATATGTGGAGTGCATGTCTGTGGAATATATGTCGTCCGGCGTCGGTTCCCAGCGAAGAGCACGATGAGGTTGATTAGCGACGCCCCGCTACCCCGGATGAAACGGGCATCCCTACACTACTACATAAAACATTAACCGTGGTGGTTTTTTCAACCTCCACGGAGGAAAGGCCGGTAAATCATCAATTTACCGTGGTGGTTCTTTTGCCCACCACGGTTAATCCGAAAAAAAAAAAAAAAAAAGTGGAAAAAGCCATGGGCCTGGATCTGGACCTGGTCGTCGCGCCGCCGCCGCCGGGGAGCCAAGAGGGAGTCGGATCCGGCGTCCCCACCCCTAGATCCGCCATCGCCGCCCCAGATCTGCCGTCCTCTCGCACCACCGCCATCGGATTTGCTAGCTAGGATGGAGAGAGAGAGAGAGAGCGGGACGTAGAGGAGAGAAAACGAGGAGGACGGTTTCCCAGTACCTCATGGCCTCGCCGACGGGACGAGAGGGAGGGAGGCGAGCTCCCCGTCGGATCCGCCGTCCCACGCCGTCGTGTCGTCCCTATGCTCGCCGCCGGGAGGAGAGGGAGGGTGGCGAGCTCACCACCGGATATGCGCGCCGCGCCGCGCCTGCGAGCCTCGCCTCGGCGCGCCCCGCCGCTGAAGGCCTCCGCTCCGCCGCATCCTACCTCCATCGGAGGAACGGCGCCGACGACAGAGGGAAGGGGAGGGAGGGAGAGGGATGGCGTCGGCGCTGGGGAGGTCGCCGTCGGGCTGGGGAGCGACTTCGAGAGAGAGGGGGGAGGGAGTGGTGGAGAGAGAGTGAGGCGCGTGCGGGAGAGAGGTGCTGTGGGAGAGGAAGAGAGAAGTGCGGCGCTGTGGGAGAGGAGGAGAGACTGGGAGAGTGAGATGAAACCCTAAGGCGCCTATTTATATTTCAGTGGCTATCGGGCCGAGGTTTGGGCCTGTTTAGGCCTCCGCCATACTCCTCCCCGCGGGCCATTTTCCGTGGCGGTTTATTTATAAAAACCGCCATGGTTAATCGATTTACCGTGGCGGTTTTAATAACCACCACCGTTGATTAAAAAAAATGCTAGGGTTAATTGAGGCATTAACCGTGGCTGTTTTTTTAAAAAACGGCCACAGTTAATAAAAACTAAGTGCCTCGCAAAATCTTTTGTGTAGTAGTGCTAGTAGGAGGATGTTGGTGACGATGGTGGCCTACCCAGGATGCCGCCGGCGTATGTAGGCGCAGCCGGTGGCAGTGTTGGCCCGAGGTCGGGCAATTGACCGTGTTGGATCTTGGCGGGCGCAGGGCCGTCTTCTGGCCGGGGCAGATTCAGGGCGGCCTCGGCAATGGTGATGCATTCGAGGAGGCCCTGGTTCTGCCAGTCGAGGTAGTCGATCATGTCATCGTACGAGTTGCTCCTTGGCATATGCCAGGGCATCGGAGAGCGAGCAGGTGACGCGGAGCGAAGAGATCGTGTAAGGATCCGCTCGGGCGATCCGAAGATCGTGCCGTCCAGCACCGAGGTCGGAGAGGTCGGTGCCGGTTCTGGTGAGGCCAGCGTCGCGAGGGCTGGCGCCGGGAAGGTCGGTGAAGAGAATGATGCCAAGGTTGGCGAGGTCAGTGCTAGTGCCGACGTCGAACTCGGCGAGATCACGAGAGCCAATGTTGGAACCTGCGAGGCCGCAGCAGCCAGCGTTGGAGCCGGCGAAGTTGCAATGGCCAGTGCCAGTGCTAATGGGGTCAACACGGCCGGCGCGAGATCGGGAACCTCCTCGCTCCCATTAGCGTCGACAAAGTAGATCATCATGCCAACCTTGAAGGCGAGGCCAGAGACGGAGGAGGAAGCGAGGTCGGTGATGCTAACCATCTTGATTGATGTAGTCTAAGCGCACACCCTTACCTGACGCGCCAACTGTCGACAAGAAGTGCTCGGCAGTCCATCGAGGGGAGACCCACGATGGTAGACTTCGTCGAGGGGTACGCGAGACCAAGACCAAGAAGGCGACAGAGACACAAGAGTTAGACAGGTTCGGTCGCCGATATGGCGTAATACCTATGTCCTGTGTGTCTGCTTCTGTATTGGCTATCGTATGAGATGAGGTGAAAAACGAGGGAGGTCTCTACCCGCCTTATATAGTCGGGGGGTAGGGTTACAAATATGATCTCCCATAGAATGGAATGGTACGCAAGAGCGTCTAAAAAAAAAAAAAAAAAAAAAAGATTAGAGAAGGATGTTTTATTTCCGTTCTCCTTTGGGTCGAGCGCAAATGGGATACGGAGTTACTAAACGTGGACTAAACACTAGCTATCTTAGCAAAGACATCTCCCAGTTACTAAGAGCAAATACAATAGATACGCCCGCCAGCCGGCGTCTCCGCCAGCTCTTCCGCCCACAGACTCGCCCGCTGCCGGCGCTTCCTTCACGTGGGGCCTGATAGCAGCGACGCCGCCAGCCTTTTCGCCCGCACTCCCGTCGCCGACTCGCAAAGCGCCGGCTCCCCTCTCTCTCCTCCTTTCTCTCTCTTCCCTATTGGATGTCGCCGGCTCAAACTTCTCCATTGTACTTGCTCTAATAGTAAAAGAGTCTTCTTATTACGATCCGGCATTTGAATTCGGGCTACGCAGCACCATCGTATCCACAGCTACTAAAACGCATTGGATACCAACGGGCCATCACATGCATCACTGACCGTCCTTGGATATAACTATGTGTTTAGTCTTCGGATTCGAGGCCAAGCTAATTGATCTCGCACACCTTTTCCGTAAAGTCGAGTGCTTCGTAACGAGCCATCACGTGCAGGCATTTTGACCAAAGCAGCGCAGTCTGCAATGCAAGCCTGGAATACAATATTAAACAGTTGCGTTGCGTGCACTGCAAACAGCCTCGAACGAAGCTAGATGCAGATCTCGAGCTAGAACACTTGGACCACACACTAGCTTCCCCCAAAGGCTTGGACCAAGAGCTGAGCCTGGGATATGGTTGGAGGATTGTGTCGGCTCAGTCATTTCAATGGGATGCTCTGCTAATTGAAGTTGGTGGCAATGTTGCTGGTTGATTTGTTGGAAAAGGGACCAGTGATAGTCATCAATATCCGAAAGTTGGACCAGTTGCTGGAATGTTATGACTAAATGAGTGCTCAATGATCGTTCTTGACCAGTAAACTTTGTTCGTGTGCAAATTGAACAAAAGTTGATCCTAACTAAATTGAATTAAATGGCAGGCCACAAACTGAACTTTGTCCAAATTCTGAACTGAACTTAATGCCAATTGTTGCTTCTAACTGACTTGAACTAAATGGAAGGCTTCAACTGAACTTTGCGCAACTTCTGAACTGAACTATTGAACTAAGTGGCACCCACAAATGAACTTGAAGTGAACTAAATGGCAACTATTGCCCATAACTGAACTGAACCAAATGGCAACTATTGCCCATATCTTCTATCTAGTTCAATTCTTTCTGTTTTTGGCTATCATGGGCCGTCTTTTTTTTTTTTTTTTTTTCTATTTACCTGGCCGTACCTTCGTCCTTTTCATACTACTAGGCGGCTGTATGTCGTCTAAGCGCAGGGCTACATTCGGGCGGAAACCCGAGGCGCGGGTAGTGGAGGTTTTTTTTTTTTTTTTTTTTTTTTTTTGGAACAAAGGTAGTGGAGGTACTGGCGGTTCGTGGAGATAGAAGCGTGACAAGGGCAGAAAAGCGGCGGAACATTAGAGCGACAGTTGCTCATCGTCGGTGAGTTCTTCATTATTCTCTTTTTGTTTCTTCCAAACTTGAATTTCTCCTCATTTTCTGTTGGTCCTCCAAGTGGCTTATTTGTTGTTTTTTGTTTGTGTGTATTGGCAGTTTGCACAAGGAAACTCAAGTTCTCACTCATCTAATCCTTTTTCTCCTGTTTGCATTCAATCTCTTTCTATCTTTTCCTGCATGCAACCATTGTCATTATTTTCTAGGAATCTCCTTTTGTTTTTCATCTTTGTTCTTTCTTTCAACCCTAGATGTGTTTTTGACATTTAGCTGTACACTTAGTTTAGCATTTTGGGGTTTCTAAATCTCATTTTTGTAGTTCAATCTAGATGTGTTTCAGTGCCTACCACTCTTAGTTCCTATTCTATGGGAACTTAGGAGTATGCATGAGTTTTCCAAGGCCCAAAATAAACGAACTGTTGTAGTTTCTAATTAAGCTAATCTTTCCTTTTCTTGGGCGGGAAATAAAGGCACCAGGTTTTTTGGAAGCTGGTTCAGGGGATATTAAAAAAACAGTTGTAAAATGTGACTTATGGCCAATTGTAAAATTATCTAGATACTCCCGCACACAGGCCAGGTAGAGAAAAATAATCTTATTTCCAACTTACATTAACAGAGACATATAGTGCTCCCCACTGCTATCTCAATTACATGCAAAGACACATATTTTCGGTTGAAAGTTCTAGAGGAAATACTGTTCAAATGTGTCCACATTGTCTTATTTCGAAAATAAGATTTAGATCTTGTAGTAGTAACAGAGCATGCATCCATTTTCATCTTCGACATGTCTTCTTCGCCAGAGACAGGACACCTGAAATTCCATATTGCTTGTAAGACAACTTTGATCTTATTAAAGACCATGCCCTAGACTTCCCATGGGTCACAAGAGACTGAGAAATCAATACAAAAATAGTTTCTTTGTCAAAAAAATACAAAAATAGTTTCCAATTTAGGAAAGCAAAACTCTGTGAAATGCCATCTTGTGGAGTATTAAGGTATTCTGTGAAGTGTTAGAAAAGATTTTTCTCCTCTACACCTCCCTAACCATTACTATAAATTATCTCAACATATAAGTAACAAATGTGTTCACCGTGAATTCTGTACCTCGTATATTATTGTCCGTTGAGCCTGTTGACAATTTGGTCTATGGAAGGCCTTTTGTTCTGATCAATGTCCACACATTCTAGACCAATTTTAATGCATTCATCTACTTGATCGAGATGATCTCCCTCCAAATCTGGATACACCTCCATTATGCGATCTTCAGTCCAATTTATTTCCATCTGCTTGTACAATTGGAATAATGCTCCATCGTGTTAATACTGAAACTAATTTATCTTGGAAAACCATGAAATAGTATTGCTTCTTACTTCCTCAACAAATTTCCTTGCAGACTTTTGGTCAATGCTTGGCCAATTCTTTTCTCCTGTGGTGATCTCCAAAATCATAAGGCCTAGACTGTATATGTCTGACCGGGCTGAGATTTCACCTTGGTACAGATACTCTGGAGCCATGTATCCACTGAATGACATGAACATAGATACTTAGCGAGTATAATCTGCATAACTGGACGTGTGAAAAAAAAGCCTGCCTTTTACAATAAATGAAAGCAAAAAAAGCTGAATTATAGTTTGTGATTTGCTTACACTGATCCAACAGAACTTTGTGTCCTCAGTCTGGATTTTTCAGGACCAAAGAGCCTCGAGAATCCAAAATCCCCAATTTTGGGAATCATTTCATCATCGAGCAATATATTCTTGGGCTTGAGGTCCAAATGGATAATGGGATTGGGCAACTTGTGTAGAAAGAGTAGACCCTGGCAGACCCCCTTAATAATTTCGAAGCGTTTGCCCCATTCAATGATGCCGGTGGGTTGTTCTAAAGAAGTAGATCATCAAATTGTACAACTTATATAATATAATGATTTCAAATGGCATTTAGTTATTCTCTAGTACCTCCTTTCCTATGAATAAGGCACACGCGCATTTCAATAAATTTTTTACCGAAATAATTGGTAACAATATCTTGATCATATAGTACAAAATTAGTATTGTTGGATTTGTATTGAAAAAGCAGTTCCCAATGATGATAATTTTATAGTACCAATAGATTTTGTATATTTGGACTAATTTTTGGTCAAAGACAAATCTTGAAATACGTGCGTGCCTTATTCATTGGAATGGAGAGTATGAATCTGACAACCACGAAAATCATGGACAAATGCAAAATATTAAGCAAAAGTAATAACATTATTTATCCTAGTGTCACTATTTTAAAAAAAATAAATAAAAAAAATAACGCACATCAGCAATTTCTTGGGTCATCATGAGAAATATGCAACAACTAACAAGTGATGCCAAACTAGAAGTAATGTGAAAGGAACTATATATAAGAGTACTGTAAATCTTGGCAGATAGTGCATTATGTTACATACCGAAAAGATAGTCGTGAAGGCTTCCCTTTTGTAAATATTCATAACAGAGTAAGCTTTCAATGATGTGTGCTTTAACAAATTCGCCGTCGCTCTGCACCAATTTCATCAGTGGTTCTCGGCAGAATGCAACTACCTTTACTATGTTTTCATGCTTGAGTGCCATGAGATTCTGAACTTTGGTACTAAATGCTTCTTCATCATGCGTGCCTGGTGCATTTTCCTCAAGTTTTTTCACAGCAATCACTCCGCCATCTTCCAGAATTCCCTGATTATCCCCTTAGATATGCCAAATTAGCTTCGTTTTTTAATCAAATGTTGGAATACATAGAAAACGTTATGGGAAAAATCGTGTTTACCTTATAAACTGCTCCAAATGCACCTTTACCAAGTTCTCGCTGTTTGGAAAACCCATCAGTAATTTTCTTCAGAAAGTCAAATGGTAGTTCTTGTGGTAGTTTGCCAAGAACGCTAGCCATTTCTGATGAGCTAAGAAGTTAAGAATATGTGAGCAGCAACAACTTATGGATCAATTGCTACAACTTCCTATCTGCCAAAGCAAGAAAGCTATACGTTGATCGTTGTAGGAAAATTGATCGGTCAGCCTCTTAAAATCACAAACATGAAAACAAGGTATGTTGAAACATCTGGATATACAAATTAAGAACCAGCTTCTTAAAAGCACTAACCTGGAGCGGAACAACACCAGATGACTCTTCCGTAGCTATGAAAACAGTATGGAAGGGGACTGACTCCTTGAGATGAATGATTTGCTTTGAAGCAGGGTGGGAGTTGAGGCTATCCACGCCAACCTCGTTGCTTATACCTCGGATGGACAGGGGAGCACGTCTAATATGTACTCAGAGATAGCTATTGAGGTTTAGGGTGTGTTTGGTTGGGCTGTGGCTTTTGAAAAAGCAGCTGTGAGCTGTGGCTTTCGAAAAAGTAGCTTTGGAAAAGCAGCTTTAGTAAAGCTAAAAGCTCCTTTGGTTCAGCAGCTGTGGCTTCTGAATTTTCGCTATCACTGACAAGCGGACCCAACCTTTGTATCACTGACAGATCTTAAACGGAGGCCCTTGCAATGAACTTTAATAAAACTTTGCAAACAAGTCCTAATGATACTATTCAAATGAGTCATGAACTTTGCATCAGGACCCCTCCCTTTTCTTCAATTTGAGCGCCATGTCCTTCCTTCTTCCTCTGTATAGATCGAGCAGAGGATGGATAGGAGGAGCCGTGATCCGGCCGGAGAGGCGGGGGCGGGGCCGATGACGAGCGGCGGCGCTAGGGCATCCCTGCGAGCAGGCGCATCCACCGGTGCCAGCAGCATGGAGGTAGTTGGCTCATGGCAGCCCTGAGCGGCATAGCCACGCGTCTTTGTAACGGCGGTGGGCGCGGCTAGCCGCCGTAAGTGGCTGCGCGCCCGTCGGAGGGGCGTGCGTGGCGAGGAGAAGGTGGCTGCCGCCGCTGCTGGGGCTACCGCGAGAGCGTTGGGGAGGTGCTCGCAGAGTCGGGGATGGATGCTTTCGCGGGCGGCGAGGTATGGGGCGAGCTGCTCTCCGCGCCGGGCGAGGGACGAGGAGGGGCGGGCGCGCCGGCGAGGGACGGGGAGGGACGCGTCATACGGGCAGGGGCGGCGGCGGGAGCAGCGCATGGATCGACGAGAGAAGTACGAGGGGGCCGACGGGAGGACGATACGGAATAGAACTCCGGAATAGAAATAGATCGAATCGTTTTTCTCCATAACCAGTGGCAGGTGGGTAATTTTTTACCCCAAAAGCAGCTGAAAGCAGGTCCTCCCCCTGCTTTTGAAAATGAACTATCCAAAAGCTGCTTTTGACTTTGGCTTTTGCTGGCAGCTCAGCCCTTTGGTTGGGCTTTTGGCTTTTGCCAAAAAGTCAAAGCAGGTAAAAGCCCAACCAAAGGGACCCTTAAACAATGGTAAGTTGACTTGGTCAAAACCTAATTAAGTTGTCTGCACTTGCATGTCCATGTGGGAGCATGTGGTTCCGCTGGCTGGCGTGGAATAGGTCGACTACGACATGCAAAACCATATGATAAGCGGTGTATCTACCTGTCTGCCATTGCCATTTAAAACTAATGGTATAAAATACGGAGATGGATCAGTGGCGGAGCCACAGGAGTTTTAAAGAGCCCGGGCAAGACAATATGCTAGTGGCGGACCTAACATTTGCCTATAGGGTAATACCGTGTAAAAAAATTCTTATGTAATTCGATAAACCATATTCGATCTAGTTAAGTAAAACCATGTGCATTAAATAAAATGATAAACCTTGACTTCAAAGATTAAGCTAGAAACTACGACAAATTATTGGTTAGAAAACTCATAAGACATATATGAATGTCTGATGGACTGATGCTAATTATTGGTCTGGTGGATGTGGGCACACGGACAGTTGATCGATGGGGTGAGTTTTATTGACGTGAGAGTTTTGGCTTGCCTTTGCATGACGCGGTTGGGCGGGGGGCACTGCTGCAGGTATGTAAATAGAGACTATTATACTAGGTGTATTATACTAGGTGTATGTACCATTGACACATCTCTATATATATATACCTAATAATAAAGCCAGAATTTATACAGTAACTTTTTTTCCGTCTCTTTTTCTTCCACTCGGGTATGCATATACACGTTTTCAGAAGATACTACGAATCCTACACGTTTCCAGTGGAGACTTGAAACAAAGTTCAAGTACAACTCATACACGAACAAAATAATAATAGGGCAAACAAAGGAAGGAGGATTTGGTAAAAACTCCAACTCAAAATAATAAAAAAAAGAATCACAAATTGAATTAAAAAAAAGGAGCACAAGATTTTTTTTCCCCTTTGAATTTACTTCTGTTTCCTATATAATATAAGAATTCCCCTGGCCTGCTGCCGCCGGGGCCGTGCCCTCGCGAGGGACAGCTAGACACGCCGTGCCCCGTGCAGGAGATCGGGAAGCAAGAGAAGGGATGCGCTGCGGTGGGTAACTTCAGATAACCAGAGTGCGGTTCTGATATACTACTAGTAGTGATAAATGCGCGCAATTTTTTCTAAGCCGATGTTTCGTTCGAGGAACAAGGTGCTGCAGCAGCAGTCACATCGAATCTCTCGACGTATACATGGAGCATTAAATATAGGTAAACAAAATAATTAATTAGATAATTTGGCTGGAATTTACGAGACGAATCTTGTGAGCCTAGTTAGTCTATAATAGGACAATAATTACCAAATACAAACGAAAAGTGCTACAGTAGCCGAACCCAAAATATTTCACCAACTAAACAAGGCCTAAAGCATTCACGAGCTTTATTGATTAAAGACAGTTACATCATCCAGTACAAGCTGAAGAATAAAACTAAGAGCATGTTTAGTTTCAAAAATTTCACCTATCACATCGAATGATTTCGCACATGCATGGAGCATTAAATGTAAATGGAATAAAAAACTAATTACACCGTTTGGATATACACGACGAAATAAATCTTTTGAACCTAATTACTTCTTGATTAGCCATAAGTGCTACAGTAACCTGCATGTGCTAATGACAGATTAATTATAGTCAAAATATTCGTCTCGCTGTCTACAGGCGAGTTCTGAAGTTAGTTTTTTTAATTAGTCTCCAAAAACCCCTTTCCAACATCCGGTCAAACATCCGATGTGACACCCAAAATTTTTCACCCCAAAATTTTTCAAAAACTAAACACACCCTAAGGGGTTCATCGACCCAAATATCTGGTCTTGACTTGCATAGCTCGCTTTGCCAATTCATACGCTACTTGATTAGCATCTCTAATATAGTGGTCAATAGAAATTTCCTAGAAGCTGCTCCACATAGTATTGCAGTCGTCATAGATTGCAGCCGCCGAGTTTGTCAAAAAACCTCCTTCCTTCGTAGTTTCTACAACTTCCATACAATCTGCCTGAAAGACAAGTCTCTTACTCCCAATATGTTGTGCGAGGGCAAGACCTTACTTCAATGCATATGCTTCAGCCATAGGCGCACCAATTACATGAGGTACAAAGCTTTGTGTTGCTGCAATCACCCCTCCAGTGTGGTCTCGAATTACAACTCCTGTGCTTCCACATCCCACGTCCTCATCAAAAGATGCATCAACATTAACCATGAGCATTCCTTCTGGAGGCTTTTGCCATCCCTTCCGCACCTTTGCTTCTTTCTTCATCGACAATTTATAATTTTTTGTTAGAGCCGCAATGGATAGAGCTACTCTGGATGATCTTTGAATATTTTCACCATGAACATACTGCCTGCGCTGCCACCAGATGTACTAACCTCCATTCAATACGAGTTTGGTCAGACGAACTTCTAGAGCGCTAACTTGGTCACCTCTTTCGGATCACCTCCTCCAGAATTATCGCCCCAGACTGATCCACAATAAGTAGCCTAGCAATCAGCTCCCAAATGCCAGGTGCCCTCCACACTTCCTTCGCTCTGTCACACTGAAAAATGATGTGCTTAATCTCAATTGGAGGTTTTATTTTGATATTGCAGAGTTAGCCAGCAGTTTTTCTGATTTCAAAGTTGTATGGGTGTGTAGGGATGCTAATTCCGTAGCCCACCGGTGTGCTACTATGGTGTCAGCCACGGAACGCGCCCTTTTTTGGCTAGACTATATCCCGGAGTGGTTGTTGGGAATAGCTGCCGCTGATTGTACTCCTGTAAGTGATTAATGAATGCTCCGCATTGCTAAAAATAAATAAATGATGTGCTTAGTATCTCCTCCACACCCCCTTGGGCGCGGGTTGGCCTTCGTCAATTTGCTTTAGAGCATCTCCAGTGGGGGCCCCCTACTTGGGCCCCTACCCTAACTTTTGGGAGTTTTGACAAAAATTCAACTCCAATGGAGCCCCTAGATGGACTCTCATTTTGCATACCCCTCCAAATTTTAATCTAAGCCCCTCAGATCCAGGAGCCCCTAACCCATGGGGCCCACCCCACTTTTCCTCTTCCCCTTCCCCGTCCCCGTGGAGGAACGCACGCGCCGCTCGCCTCACGCCGCCGCCGCCGCCGCCGGCGGCGCGTCTCCACCCGCCGCCCTCGCCCCCTTCCTCTCCACCCCGCCGTCGCGTGCAGCAACAAACCCCGCCAAGGGACGCCGCCCGGAGGGCCCCCAAGAAGCTGTGCGACGACGCCGCGCCCGAGACGGCAAGGCCGCCGGGACCCGAGCCGGCGCCCGCGGGCGGCATCCGGTTCCGGGAGATCGCTGCCGTGCACCGCACACTCACCGCGCGTATCCAGCTGCTCCGCGGCCGCATCGCCGCTTGCGGCGTCGACTACTACGCCCTCCTCGGGGTGCGGCGCGGGTGCACGTGCTCGGAGCTAGAGCGCGCGCACCTAGTGCTGATGCTCAAGCTAAAGCCCGACCGGTCGGTGTCGTTCGCGGAGAGGCTAGAGCTCGTGGACGAGCACCGGGACCTGGAGGCGGTGCACGACCAGGCGCATATGTCGGCGCTCTTCCTGTACCGGATGCTTCAGAAGGGCTATTCGTTCATCGTGTCGGCGGTGTTGGACGAGGAGGCTGCCGAGAGGCAGAGGGCCAAGGACGCGGCTGCTGCTGCGTTGGCTGCCATGGCAGAGTCCGAACCCAAGCAACGAGAAGAACAAACAATTCCAGAGAAGCCGGTGCCGGAGAGTGCTCCAGTCGCCGCCATTGCAAGCGGTGGCAACGTTCTGGTCACCACCAAGCCAGAAGCGATGGCGCCAGTGATTCCAATGCCCATGACAGTGGTGGCCGCGGCGACGCCATTGAGCCCAGCGTTCCAGGGTGTGTTCTGCCGGGACATGGCGGTGGTCGGCACCCTGGTCCCGTGGCGGGTTCGACCGGTCGATTCCGGTGAAGTGCGAGGCGATGAGCTGCTGATCGTGGATCCAAGGTTGCGTCGGTCTTGTTTGGGGGCTTTAATTTGGGAAGCTCCACTGGAGCTGAGAGTGGATTTGGGTCCTCAAATTGTATAAATTGGCTCCTAAATTTAAAATAGAGGCTCATTTTTAGGGGCTCCACGAGATGCTCTTAGAGAAAAAAAGAAGCGAAAACAAAAGGATTAGAAACGGCAGGACGCGGAGCCATTTTGCCAGCCCACGAAGCAAGAAGGAGATTACCTGGTTTTCGATAGTGTCCTCGCTGGCATCGACTGCTCAGCCGCCGTCCCTATCGTTTCTCCGCTGCTGCTCTGCTCCACGTCGCACCCTCCACCGCTTCGCTGCTCCGCGTCGCAGGAGAATGACAAATGAGAAACATCTATCGGCAATTATATATTAAAATAGGATTAATATTTATATTACATAATTAGTATCATTGGAAAGATCTTTTGATCTAGTTTTTAACAAATTTATTTGGAGATTTAAATCTTCTACGTATTTTCTACAAATCGAGTCAAACTTGTGGCACGAAAAACCCAAAACGTCGTTTATTTTGGGACGGAGGGAGTAGGTATCAATCTACTTTGTTTTGTGCACTTCCGGTACTAATCACAGCCACATGAAAAATAGAAACGCGCTGATACAAATGTGAGCTCCATGAATATTTTATCTTGCCACGAAAGGAGCACAATGGCTGGTCGAAGGACTGGCAACATCCAGTCAATCACGTTGAAGCCAGCGCCTCGTCTTGGTCCATCCGAAGGCACGCGTCCATCCGACGGTTATCAGCCTAGGTGTATACTAATAAAAAAACAAATTTGTAAATTACGAAATGAATTTATTAAGACTAAGTAATTCATCATTAGCTCATGTGTTACTGTAGCAATTCGTGTCTAATTATGGACTAATTAGATTTAAAAGATCCGTCTCGCACAATACATGCAAATTATGCAAATACTTATATTTTATCTACATTTAATGCTTATGCATATGTCAAACATTCAATGAGATACTCCCTCCTCCATCCTATAATAGTAGGCTGTGTTTAGAACCCAACTTTGGATTGAAATTTTCGTCACATTAAATCATTAAATATAGCAAAAGATACTTCCATGGAGAATTAAATGTAGGTACACAAAATAACTAATTGGACAGTTTGGATGTACTTTACGAGACGAATCTTTTGAGCCTAGTTAGGCTATGGTAGGATAATATTTACAACAAACAATCGAAAAATACTACAGTGTTTTTCAATTCACTTTTTAGCCAATTTTTCAGAATCTAAACACAGCCACTTTTCTTTTAGTGGTCCAGATCCAGTGCTCCTCCCAGGTTCCCACCATCTGTTTCCTTTCTTTTTTTTATTCCCAATAGTGGCCGACAGATACACGATGGATGAACTGGCAGACGGTGAGACCCAGACTAAGCCTGTTCGGTAGGCTGGGGCTGGATTAGGCTGGGCTGGCTGGCGCTGGTGCTGAACCAGCAAACAAGCTGCTGGCAGCATCCAGCCACAACCAAGCCACCTTCCAGCAAATTTAAATTTGTCCTTCCAGCCAATTTAAAACTGACGCCAACTGCAACATTCTTTTAAAAAATGGCGCCAACCCACATAGCAACTTTGCTACATAACACAACTGCAATCAAAAGCTTCGAATAGTTACCTAGCTGTTCATCACCCTTACTCCCTACATGCATACAACTACTGACAGTACATTTGAATTTCTTCCTAAAACTTTTCTTAAACTACTCCCTCCGTCCCAAAAAAAGAATGACGTTATGGGAAGCGTGCCGATTAAATTTTCTCAACTTTGACTACGTTTGTAGAAAATACGTGCAACATTTAAATCTTCAAATAAATTTGTTAAAAAACTTGACTTAAAGATCTTTCCGATGATACTAATCACTTAGCATAAATATTTATATATTTTAATATATAATTACCGGCATTTTGGAAACGTTAACTTCTCGGAAAACGAGAATGACACTTATTTTGGGACAGAGGGAGTAGCTAAGATCGCGCTTCGCTGGTAGATGCGAGAGTGCTGGCAATGTATGAAGTGTTTGGATGCGGTCGCATAGAAGCATGGAAGTTTGGTACATGAGCATTTAATAATAATAATATGGTTTTAGAAACGTAAAGCGGCAGCTGAGCCATGTATATATGTAAATATTGATGGGATAGTTTGTTGTTTACATATAGGATTCACTGCAGTAGTCACATTTGTTGGATCATGGCAGGGTGTGGTAGGTTCATTTTATCTGCCTTGGTAGCGTCGGTGTATCCGTATACATTATGGAAACATGCTATTTGAAGTTAATAAGGATTTATTATGGAGATTACAACTTAGAAATTAATTATTAAAATTGGGTTAATAAAACTGGAATTTAAGGGCTTAGAGGATGGGGCAAAAATTCGGAGACTAACATGTAATTTGGAGTTAATATGTTTTATTTAAATGGTATTATAACTTGAAAATTAATTATTCAGGTCGGGTTTACTATTTACTAATGGGTATACTGTACATATCGGTTTTGGATGCTATTGTTTATGAGACCCGACCCGTTAATGTCTCTAACGGGTAATACTGTTCACAACGCTGTACTGTTCACGTTAACGGGTCTGTACTGTCCGCGATTACGGATAATCACTGTTCACTAACGTGTATGTATTGTCCATGATAACGGGTAATCACTGTTTCGCTAACGGTTTTACTGTTTGCTAACGGGTATATACTGTTCTCAATAACGGGTATGTACTGTTCAATAACGGGTATATGGGTAATCACTGTTCATTAACAGGTAATTACTGTTTATAAGTACTGTTCAATTTTTATGGGTAACCACAGGTTTAAAGAAGTTACTAGCAGGTACCCCATGCTTCGCACGGGGCAGGAAGCCAGAAATGTAGCATATATGTGGAAGCAAAAGATTACTAAAAATAATTAGTTACAGCAATGTCGGATCTGGATATGGAGACTCTTGCATTGGTGTGGAGAGATTTCAATGTCAGTAGAGTGTGAGAGTGTTGACCTGGCGAGCGAGGTCTGGACCGAGTATGATTAGATAGAGGTAGAGGAAAAACATACAGGCAGGCACAAAAGTGGCTATGCAGGTTGATTGTAATTGGCAATTTGGCATGTTTAATAACTTGATATGGATTGTTCAAAAAAAAAAATAACTTGTATGTAATCATGAATCGAGATGCTTGTGTAACAAAATAAATAGGAGTTGCTATAGGTTTACCTTTTAAAGAGACGACCAAAAAATTGCAATGATATGGAAGTTAGCTTTTTTGTTGGCAAGTAAGTTCCATTTTGGATACACTTGTAAGAAGTATCCTAATTTTTCGTATTAGTAATCTCAGCAGTTCTGTAACCTTTGGTCTTGGACATGAGAAGTATTCTTGGTGCTTTATTGTCCTGCTAGCGTCCAAGAAAAAGTTGTTATAAATGAGAGTACATGGAACAATAAGGGCATTATGTTTTATTTGTGGGTAACAGTGCATGCCATCCAATGCAAAGCTATTTACTCTTTCAAAATTTCGACAAAGCAAATAGCGTGGTGATGTAATGAAGAGCATAAAAGAAACTGATTGGAACTGAACAAAAGAATAATGGCACTGCAGAGCGCTGAAGCAAAACGAACAAACATGACCTTAGTGTGGCACACCTTTGACATTTATGCTCAACTCTGTCTCCAAGTAAAATCGATAAATATAGACAATTGAAGAAATGGTCATTTCCATTGGATGACAGAAGCATATATATCTGGAATAAACATTAAATATAAAATATTTGTAGAAACATTGTATCTTAGTGAATGATAAGAGTGACAATGGGAACAAATTAAACTAATGTCGGAAAACCAAGGTGACTTGCAAGATTAGAATGAATGTTATTATTGGCACAAAGCCGGAGATATAGCAATGTGTTTGTAAATAGTACACATGAAGGAGTCTACTTTCACTGGAAACCATCGATGTCGTAAGTGAAAGGTCCCTTGTGGTTTTTGGTAATTGAGTGACAACATTAGGTGAACTAATAATGTGTGATTGAGATAATACATAGGAGATTAGTTCACATGTGATGGTGCAATGAAGGAGCTTTATTGCATATGAGACATGACAAGGAAAACGGCTAGTTTTCGAGGGAGGCTTATAAATAGCCTCTTGCTCGGGCTTGGCCGGTTGCTGAGCACACTTGGGCCTTGGTGGCTTGTGTTGTGGTGCTTGAGAGCCCTCCCACTCACTCTAACTTGATAGTGTTCATCCGATTGAGTGAGAGATCGATTCTAGTGCGATTGCTTGAGAGTTTGCATCGTGTGGCACTAGGTGATCGTGTTGCAAGCCGGTGTGCTTGTTACTCTTGGAGGTTGCCACCTCCTAGACGGCTTGGTGGCAAGAGACTCCGTCGAAGCACGCAAGGGAGATTGTGCGGTGCCCCGGAGGAGGATTTGTGAGAGGTCCGTGCTCACCTCGCGGGGATCGCGAAGAGCAACACTACTAGAGCGTGTCATTGAGTTACCGCACTTGTGTGTGTGGGTTCAATCGCGGTGCCTTGAGGGGCTCACTTGAGAGTGGTGTCTTGCGGTGCCTTGCGGGGCGTGCCTTGAGGGGCAAGTGATTTGAGGATCACACCGAAGAACCATCTAGGTGAAACACCGAAGGAACCACCCAAGGTGTTGGTCGACACAACGAGGAGTAGGGGGAAGTTGGCAAGCTTCCCGATACCTTGATAAAAAATCACCGGTGTCAACTTGTCTACTCTTCTCGGTGGTTTGCTTTCTCCAAATCACAAGCTTCGTATTTACTTTCATATATATATCTTGTGCTTGTGCTTGTGGAGTAGCTCTTGCAATTAGTAGCTTGTGTAGCTCTCTAATTGTCTTCTTGCTTGTGTAGCTTGAAGTAGTGTTGTAGTGACTAACTAGCTTGTGTGGCTTGATTAGTTGCTTTGTTTAGCTTGTGTAGCTAAGTTATTTGAGCCTTTGGGTTAGGCGTGTGTTGTCTTGTCCATTGTGCACCTAGTGAGCTTAGGTTGGCTTTGTGCTTTTGCTCATTAGAATTGTGTAGGAGCTCACCCTTGTTTGAAGTACTAGTGCTTAGGTTTGTGTGACCTTGCATTAGAAACGGTTAGGAGCTCAAGCTAAGCTTATCACCTCATTTGCTTTGTGTAGGATCTTTTGTGAGGTGATTTAGAGTCATAGCTAGAGGGGTGAAGTCTTGGCTAAACGAACAGTTTCAATTCCACATTATATTTGTTTAGCCAACGCAATTAGTTTTAGAAGGGACTATTCACCCCCCCTCTAGTCCCCATCTCGACCCTACACGTGGTATCGGAGCCGCGGTCTCTCGTTTAGTGGTCATTACCGACCCGAGAGGATGGTGACTAGTGGGCTAAATGATGCTTGTTTGAGTGACACACATATTTTTAATGGCACACACTTTACACGGTGGAAACACCATATGCTTGACCATTTTCGTGCCATGGGACCTAAGGTTTGGTGGGTTGTCACAAGTGGTCTCACCTTCATGATGGACCATAAGAATCTCACAAAAGCTCAAAGGCATCTTTTTGAACTTGATGAAAGTGCCTTATTTTATCTAATCAAATCTTTGAGCTTTGATGTGTTTGAGAAGGTGAACACTAGGGTGTCTGCACATATGTTGTGGGAGGACATCAAGCACACCTATGGCGATTCCTCCACTTGGGATGATGACAAGTTTGAGGATGAGGCGCCAAAGGTGGTGGTTCATGAGGATGATGAGCAACATTGCTCCACCTCATGGTCAAGTGAAGATGATGAACGTTCTACCTCAAGTTCACTTGACAAGGTTGATGATGGTGCTTCAAGTGTTGCAAGTGATGATTCTACCTCAAGCACACTTGAAGGCATTGATGATGGATCATGCTTGATTGATGATGCTACTACAAGCCCATTCACTTCGTCAACACATTGTCTCATGTCACTAGGTGACACAAAGGTATCAAATGACAATGTGTTTGATCATGTTGATTCTTATGATGAGCTTGTTAGTAGACTTGCTAGCATGACCATGTCTTTAGAAAATGAGAAAGCAAAAACATTAAATTTTGAAAAAGAAATCTCTTTTCTAAAGTCAACATGTGAACAACAAGAGCATCTACTTTATGTTACTACTTGTTCACATGATGTGCTAAAATTGGCTCATGAGGAACTTGGTGTTACTCATGATAACTTGGTACAAGACCATGCTTTTCTCACTAAGATGTTTTCAAATGAAAAATCTAAAACTAGTGAGAGCTCATCACTTGGGTCAAATGATCAATCACATATTTGTGCTAACCCTTGTGATGTAGGCAAGAAGCATGTATCCACCTCTTGTGTTGATTTACTTGATATATCATGTTCTTCATATTTAGATGCTTGTTCTTCTCCTATCTCTTGTGAGACTAACCTTTTGAAGGAGAACAAAAGGCTCAAAAAGGAAGTGAAGAATTTGATAGCCAAGATAGAGAGGTGCTACAATTCAAAAGTCACCTTTGAGCAAATATTGAAGTCTCAAAGATACTATGGTGACAAGCATGGCCTTGGATTTGAGAGGAGGATGACAAAGGCCGAAAGGAAGGGCAAAGCCAAAGAAGCAAAGAAGATAGAAAGGTTTCAACAATGGAAGCTATCTCACTCCGTGTGCTTTCGGTGCCATGAAGTGGGACATCGCTCAAATGCTTGCCCTAACAAAGAAAAGCTCAAGTTGAGGCAACAAGAAAAGCGTCAACCGAAGCCCCAAGATCAAGTCAAGATCAACCATGAAGCTAAAGTTGATGACTTGAAGATGAAGAAGAAAACAAGAAGGGGTGGAAGAGCTTATGCAAGGCATCCAACTCACATCCAAGATGCCAAGATGATGAGCAAGAATCAAGTTGAGAAGAAAGATTTAGCTCACAACAAGTGCCATAGTTGTGATACATTAGGCCACCTAGCTTTGGGTTGTCCAAACAAGCTTGAAAAGAAGGCTCAAGCAAACAAAGTGAAGCAAGACAATGAGAAGCATCACATGAGCAAGAAAGAAAAGGCTCAACAAAAGAGAAGATGCTACTTATACCGGGAAAGGGGACACATGGCTCATTTATGTCCCCTAGGTAACAATTCTAAGCCTATTTCAATTGATGATGATAATTTGCTTAGAAAGGATGACAATGGTACCTCTTCGGTTGCTATTGCAAAACATCCCGCTACCCATACTAAGGCGTCGCCTAAGTATGTTGCACCTAACTTGGGAGGACCCAAACAAGTTTGGGTACCATCAAAAAGTGGATGATTGTTTGTAGGTACCATGGCATTGGAGGCTTGATTCAATTGAGTTCACATTGTTCATCATTTCATTGAGTCAAGTATTGAAGCTTATTGCTATTCTTATCTCAATGCCAAGTCATGACAAGTGAAGTCCAAGTGCTACAACATACAAGTGCTTATATTCAAGTTGTGGTGGTTTATTGAAATATTTGAAGGCTTACAAAAATATTTGTGTTGAAGCTTGCTATTGGATGATCATGTGCTATAAAGGTATACTCCTAGTTGATCACATACATTTGGGTGCATATGAGTTGATTGAATTGGATATATATGCATATGTTGCTTGCTATGAGATGCTTCAATGGATTAAATGCTTAGTAGTCAAATTTGAGTTGGTTTGAATGAATATGATCATGAGATGACCTTTAGTAAGTGGATTGAATGGATATATGTCTTATGAATGTATTCAAACAAGTTAGCATCAAGTTTGATTCAAATTGGTGAAGCATAGCTCAATTGCTCAAATTTGTCCAGTATTGCAAAATCTGAGTGAGCTGTGATGATAGTCCTGTTTGGATGATCAAATCTTATTGGATTGGCTTGAAATTTGAAACACATGCTCTACACTTATGGTACAAGTTGCTGTAGAAATTCCATGATGAGAAGATAAGGGATACTTCGGTTTTGGAGTAGAACTTGTCAACCATGTTGCAGCAGTTTTCAGCATGTAGCAATATGAGAAGATGAGAAATCTGGTAGCAATTCCCAAGGCCTATGAAGTTCAAAATTTTACAGCTGCTAGATGACTTAGTGTTACACATCTCCTCAAAATTTCAAGGCATTTCAACATGTACATTGAGAGTTATGGATTATTCTTTAAAATGTACAAAACCTGCCAGAAAAGTAACAAACAATGGATTGATCAAGAGTCACTTTGATTGAAAGGTCCTCAAGTTGGAATCATGATTATAAGTGGTTGAGGCACCTGAGTTTGGTTTTGAATTGAGTTAGAAGCATAACAAGCTATGAGTACAAAGGCCATTGATTTGGGGGAGTGTACTGTGTACACCTTGGGTACTCAAGTTGGAGATCAAGACCAAGCTCAAGATGGAAAGACAAGTTTGAGTTCAAATGATCATTGCATCTCTTCAAGAAGAAAGAAAAGGACTTAGAAGATTTCAAGATTACTTATCATATCAAGTCCATCACTTGGATCAACCAATCAATTCAATTCAAGTGAATGTCAAGGATAGTTCTTGGTGAGATCACTTCTCCCTGGAGAGGGACGTGCCACCCTAGAGAGGGTTTGACAAGTAGAGACTTGGAAGGCCAACATGGAAGTGATGATCTAGGAATATTCAAGATGCTTAGTTGAAGAAATCAAAAGGGTTGATCAAGAAGAAGCAAGCAGCACCCAAAAAGAGAGATATTTATGCAAATTCAAACGGTAGTCTCTCATGCAAGCAAAGATGAATAAAAGAAGCAAGCCAACCACAACAAGATAGCGCACTTGATCATAAGTGGTTCTCATTTCATATGGGTGAAGCATGGAAATCATTTTGATATATCTTAACTTCACCAAGCTATTTAATTGGACTTCACATTACTATTGCGGAGCGATATTGGAATCATATTGACTATCCTCTACTCCATGATAGCAAAGGTATCATTGTATTGTGCATGATCATTTCATCCCTTACTAGTATACGGTTAGTGCATATAGTACATGCTTAATAGTATCATGCATAACAAATGAAAGTTTTAAATTCATTGCTATCACTATTGCTTGAATGATTATATGATTTAGTGGTTTGTATATGAATTTGTTCATGAGCTAGTGATCTCAAGTACTTGATCTATTTTGGAATGCTATCAAGTGACAAGTACAACATTGGCAAGATAACCCTTCATGAGGTGTGAAGAAGCTTGTCATTGGATCAAACTGAACTTGGAAGCTAAGGCAATTCATTTTAGTTCAAGTCATCAAGAAAGAAGCTCATGAAAACAATCTAGTTCAAGAATTGGTTGCAATCGACAAATTTCTTCAAGTGGCATCCACATTGCAAGTTTTCAAGATATGGCTAGATTATTACCTCTTTACATGTGGTATTTCTTCACGTGATATTCAAGTCAAGTAATACCTAGTTCATCAATGGTGGTTCCATAAGTGATCCTCAACTTTAAGTGATCAATTCAACTCAAGGAAGCTACCCTCAAAATTTCAAGTGGATTGACATATGCTTTGACATAGGGGGAGGTGCCCCACCTCAAGGTATCAAGGTCAAAGATTCTACAAGTAACTTACATGTGGTATTTCTATGTGGTTTTCATACTTCCACATGTGATAGTTACAAGTGGTGTCATTCCAACATATGGTGGTGTCCATCAAAAATGAAGAATCAAGACTCATCCATCTACCCCTAGCACCACCCTTTGTATCAAAAGAGGCATACCTTTTATGGAAATTGATGACAAAGGGGAAGAGATTGGAACAAAGATATGAATATGGGGAGAGATTGGAACATGGACATGGACATGGACCAAGAGGGAGCAACATTGAAGAATCGAGAAGGATCAAAATTCTTGGACAAAAGAGAAGCACACAAGTTGGGGGAGCAAGCTCATGAACTTGATTGATTGCATTTGATATGTGCATATTCATGTGCTTGCTTGCAATTGCATAAGTTTTTAAATTTTATATGCAATGCTTGTGTGGTGTATGCTAATTATAGAACTTGATTGATGATATGGTAACTAGCATGCATAGGTTGTAGCTAGACATATATATGCTTCATGAAAATCAAGTGCCATTACATATAATGTTGATCTCACATGGTATCTTGAGTTTTGATGTATGTCTAGTTACATGGAAGATGCTAAGGATGAACTTCAAATTTGCAACTCCGATTGGTATCACGCTTCAAAGGTTTATCCTATACACCTTAGCATCACTTTGTAGTGTTAACCCTCCCAAAATTTTCATATTTATGTATGTGTGCAAACCTTGAATTCAAATCAATTGGACACACATATAGGGGGAGTTACCACTACCAAGTCGGGCTTTATGGTGCTTATCCAAATCTTGACATTGAGCTTAAATGTTGGATAAGTGACATAAAATCCAAACCAAGTTAGCAATTTATACTTGTATAAAGTGCTAACTTGGAATTAATCTTCAATTTCATATCTTTGTAGTGTTGCCATCAATTATCAAAAAGGGGGAGATTGAAAGGTCCCTTGTGGTTTTTGGTAATTGAGTGACAACATTAGGTGAACTAATAATGTGTGATTGAGATAATACACAGGAGATTAGTTCACATGTGATGGTGCAATGAAGGAGCTTTATTGCATATGAGACATGACATGGAGTCATGTGACCAAGTGGTGAAGATCAAGATGAGACTTGGCTTGATGGACCGGTTGCAAGAGTGAAGGGCTAGTCAAGGCTTTGAAGTCATGGACCGCGAGGCGGTGAAGCTTGGGCAAGACTTAGCGCCGACGGACCGACGCAACGGTGAAGAGCAAGTGAGGTCAAGATCGATGGACCAAGAGGGTCATGTGATGATATGAAGTGGATCATATCATTCTTGATCGTGTTGGTGCATATGTTGCATCGGCACTTGGAGATGGAGCGAAATGAAAATGCGCAAGGCAAAGGTATGACCTATAGGGCATTTCATTTCGCCGGTCATGAGGAGCGTAGAGAAGTTTATGACCGGATTTAGGATAGATGGCCGTACTATCAAACTTGTTTGCATTGGTCATCTAGGGCAAACTTGTTTGCATATTGAATCAAGGGCACTAACTTCTCACTTGTCAAACGCTTGTGAAAATGCTAACACTACAAGATTTTCGGCCTAATTCAACGCCCTCAATTGCAACGCCGAAACTTTGGTTGCTAGAGATGGTTGTATTGCAACCATTCTAAAAAAATCGTAGCGATACTTGCCTCTAATACAACGGTTTTCAAGGTGTTTAAGCTTTGTTGCATTTGGTTGACGATATTGCAATGGTGAAAAATGGTTGTAGTAGAATTGATTTTGGTTGCAATTGCATGGTAGTATTGCAACTACATTTGCGGTAGTTGCATTTGGTTGTGACTATTGCTACGCTTTTTTTGTGTTGCATAAAATTTCACAAGCGTTGCAAATGCTGGATGCTTAATGCAACGAGAACTCTTGGAGGCTTAAGCAAAAGTGGGGTTCAATTGCAACCTTTTTTTGGCAGTTGCAATATACTTTGATATTGTTGCAAGTGCTGAATTTTATTGCAACAAGATCTCTGGGGTCGAAGCGAAAATTGTGTTCAAGTGCAACACTTATTTTTGGTTGCAATATACTTTGAGAATTGCAACGAGAACTAGGAGGCAAGGCTGATTTGGATTGGGCCTTATCACAGGCCATACACGCAACGAGCAGGGAGTCGCGATCCGATCGGGGTGCTGCACACGGAAAGAACTTGTGTGAACCTTGGGCTGACGCGACCGGTGTGCCCCCACGCAAGATTATGGGCACGCGCCCCTCCTACGCATCGACGGACTCCAGCGCAAACTCAACACTACGCCGCTTCTCGGTCATTTCATCGGCTCCCGTGGCTTGTTATTTTTCCCTCGCGTGCGGTAAACAAATAATGTAGCGGTAACCATGCGCAATCCATTTTTTCTACTTGGCCCAAAAGAAATAAATTTCTAAGTACTGCTTGTGCTACAACCCTTCCACTATGTCATCGTAGTCACTACAAATATGTCCATACAGATAACATGTGAATTTTTTTTTATTATTTTCCAAATGCAGCTCTCCTTGGCTAGATTCATTTTACTGTAAACACTAGAAAACAGCGCGGCAAACATTGAATTTGGGCTAGTGTTTTGCCAGCTTGATGGAATGTGCAACCATGTTGTGCACTGGTTAATTTAATTGAACATGTAATGAATATTAGAGTGTCAAATGCAAATGTTGAAAGTTGGAACATATCATGCATAGATAAAACAGATCACTTTCATAGATACAGTTCTAATCTGTCATCCCTGGCCAACATGTCATAAATTTGTGGTCATCATCATGAGATTAGTAAAATCAGTTACAATTTGGTTTTTATTGGCGCGATGGTTTCTTATTGGTGACAGAGAATTGATTATGAAAGACATATATTTAAAGATGGAAATATACAGGACCTGGAACTGCACAGCTAGACAGAAAAAGTATCTTAGATGAACCACAATTCACATGTATCATAAGCCTGACACGTAGGGTAAAGATGATTGTCAGCTATTTTCTTTGTATCAATCAAACATAGAAACGTATAACAAAAACGGATGCCTTTGCTTGTGCCTAGGTCAACGAGGTTACATGTATCGAGGAAGTCCTGGTTCAAAATTCAAACTAAGTCATTTTTAAATAATTTGAGTAATTTATGTCAATGCCATACATCATTTTTTATTAGTATAACACAGTACTTTAGTGCTATCAACAATTAATTGGACATAATGCAGGAACCAGGCAGATTACCTAACAGTGTTTGAGAGAAATCAGAGTTGTGAGAAACATCAAACAGGGATCCAACACCAAGTGCATACGACAGAGCACCATTAGGTCAAGTACAAAAACACCTTAGAGGGCAACTAGTGCTAAAAGCTGCCTCTGGAAAAACTCCTCGTCTTCATACAAACTCTCACTGCATGCAACAGGAAACAAAATGTGAGAAATACAAGCACAAAGCAAAGCACCCGAGCTTACAAGGATTGTCAAAACTTTTTACAACCAATGGCCAGAATAAAGAGAATATTTTGGCCCATGCACATCAAACGGCAGCAGCCATGAATAATCTCGGTATTCATATGGATCCTTCTAAAATGAATTTAAATCCTAGGAAATAAACACCAATTTTCATAAGTTAACAAGCTCTAATGTGATATGTGAACTATGTGATCAAATGTGGAACAGGAAAGCTGGGTGATGGCTGTTGCTTGACGTGAAAATGGGGAAATCTGCAAGCTGTGTTTGAACTGAACCTATCTCAAGCAAGGTGCTACTGCTGCTGAACAAAAGCAGTTACTAATTCTGCTATAGACATGAAGTTGCTGTTGTACCATGAATAATCAAACCCTCCAGTCCATCAGTATCTGCACTACTTTTGTCGACCTGCTCTAAACTGAACTACATGCCACGACACTTTCGTGAAAAAAAAACCTACGCACAACTGAAGAACAGAGCAGCAACAGCGAAAAACAGCATTGTGAACTCCACAAAGCTTTACCAAAATCAACCAAATCAAGTCCTATTGGTCTCAAATTTTAACCACAATCTCATCATATCATGAGTAGTTCACAAAATCACAAGATAGTCACAAGACATTCAGTTTCGCACTCACACAAGAAAGTTTCACAAGACATTCAGTTTCACTCAGATAAAGTACTATGGGTGTCTCCAAATACAGATCATGTAAAGTGCAGGTTTATGTGTCTCCAAATACATATAAAGTGTTGGTTCAAATCACAGATTAGATACAGATAAAAAAGCTCTTGTGCCTCCATCATGACCAGAAAAAAGATCATGCCTAGAAATCTGCACACAGGCAAGAATAGCACTATAAAACAGTTGTAATTTCAGACTAAATCAAATGCTAAAATCCTAAAGCTCTACCAAGATGAGCCGTGAACAAGATTGGGGATACTTATAGGCATCTCTACAAATCCAGTTCATTTCACAGACTATTTGCAGGCATCTGTACACGCTGAATCAATTACTTACCATGGAAGTCGGCAGTTCTGGAAGGAAGTTGGCAGCGGCGCGGTGATAGTGGCTACAAGCTGGAGGCGGCAGTGGCGAGGACATCAGCATCTTGCGTCTACGCTGCTTGCCCCCGTGTCCTTTTCCTCCTCTGCCGGCTCCGGCGAGTGCGTGGATCTGGAATGAAAGATCTTGAATCCAGCGAGTTCCTCTGCAAAATCAACTAAGGTATTAAACATCTCATCAAAATCGAGCTGAATATGCTCCATCTACAAAGAGAGGAAGAGAGGGCAGATCTGGAATGAAAGAAAGTTTGGCAAGAGAAGTAACCCAACCATTGAATCTTTCCAGCCTTTCTCATCTTCGTGGCTTCATTTACTCCTTTCTGCAAGCATGAAAAAATACAAGAAAATAAGCTGTGTTGAAACCCTAGCACGCAGAAGCAAAGTGACACAAGACACAATAAATAAGCTAAAATTATTAGGTACGCAGGTAAAAAAGAAAATGATTACTTCACTGCTGCAAAATGATGTCTGGCTCCAATCCCTAGTCAAGCACCAATTGCAAAAGCCAATCACCGTGATCACCGAGAAATCTCCAACGAGCAAGAACAAGTGACACGATGATTTTTTTACCGAGGTTCACGTGCTTGCCGGCACGCTAAGTCCTCGTTGTGGCGACACACACACTTGACGTATGCTAAGCTTAATGGCCGGTGCCAAATCCCCTATGGGAGCTCAAGCAAACGATCACAAGAGAGGGTCCAACAAGCCACGAGCAATCCACTAGTGCTCCTTTCGTGAATCTCCCACGGGGTAAGGAACGACCCCTCACAATCACCACCGGTGTGGCCTCAAACAAGCTCCACTTGAGCTCAACACCGCCTCTTGCTCCAAGCCGCTAGGGAACCGGGCAAATTCCCAAGAGAAACAAGAATCCCGCGGCTTCTCCAAGGACGAAGTGCTCTAGATGCAACCAAGCAATGCAATGCACTTCTATCACTCTCAATCTCACCAAGAATTCGAGTTAGAGTTGGGGAGATGAGTGGAGAGGAGTATCAAATGCTCACTAGCAAGTTGGAAGCTTCAAATGTGCAAGAGAGAACTCCAAGAACGGGCCATCCAAGTATATATAGAGCTCCCCTCGAAATAGAGCCGTTGCTCTAAAAAATTTGCTCTCTGCGGGGTGACCGGACGCACCGACCGGTCGCGGGTCCGGTCAATGCTTCCGGTCACTACCGACAAGCATCGGGCCCACGGCTGGCGCCCAACTCCGCGCGTCCGGTCAGGGGTTCCGGTCGAGCACCGGATGCTTCCGGTCCAGCCTCCGGTCGGGCGTCCGGTCAATTTTTGCGCCGCGAGCTCTCGCGACGACGTCTTGGACCGGAGCCATCGGTCAAGGCCCCGGCCACCACCTGCGGCGTCCGGCCGCCTCGACACCGCTTCTTCATCTTTTTCTTTGCTCTTTGCTTCAAACTTGCTTCGCCTCTTGCCATAGGTTGCCATCACGTCAAGATGACCACGTTATCACCAATGTTAGCACATCGAGATGTTAGGCAAGATCGAAGTTAGTGCTCTCATGTCCTAAATGCAATATGCAAGTCAATTGAACCTAGAAGCACTTCACCAAAGGATTGTCGCGGCATCCCCTCTTGATAGTCGGCTATCTATCCTATAATGTGATCACACGCTCTATCGTGTCTTGATCACTGAAAGGAAAACCCTATCAAGATACCTTTGCCTTGATCTTCCGGGTTCCTCTCAAGCCGATCACCGAGCTTGACGATCCATCAAGTCCACCGACATTGTCCATGTTCATGATCATCATGCTCCTTGTCATCCGTCTAATCCTTTCTTAAGTCACACACTTAGACCAAAAGATTAGTCCACAAGTGTGTCATCAATTTCTAAAACCAAACATGAGATTTCAATCTCCCCCTTTTTGGTAATTGATGACAACCAAACTCACAAAGATTTGAAATAAAATTCAATTGAACTTGAATTGCTTGCTCATAGAGTTTTGATCATGAATCAAGGGATGGACAATCATTTCAAGGTTCGGTTTTGGTAGTAGTAGCTCCCCCTACATATGTGCTTCCATGTGTTTGGATCAAGTTGGCACATATGTATAGATAGAAACCTTGGAGAGAGATACTAATACCAAAAGAGATGCTAAGGTTCTAAAATTTGGACCTTTGAAGCGTGAAACCATCGGAGTCCTTAGCATCAATGTAACTAGACATTCAT